>BSBK01006969.1:5000-120162 GCA_027943335.1 Chamaecyparis obtusa
CAGTTGACTAAAGATCATTAGTCTATCCTAGGTTGACCAAATCCTACCACTGACCCTCCATCAGGAAAATAATAGCTCATTTTGTTGACACTTAGTAATCTTCCACCAACATCCCACCAATCATCCACCAAATCTTGATCCAAATTAGAGCATCCCACTAAAAGTCCCCATCATCACCAAGAATTTCACCAATATTTCACCATCTCCCTCCAATCTTCTGCCATCCTTGATCCAAATCAAATCTTCTCACCAATCCTCTAACATCCACCATCCTTAGAAGTTTCTTAGACTTGCATCCATCATTCTATAGAGTCTTTTAGGAATATCTTTCATCCATCCATCTAGTATCTGCATCTTTAGATCTCCACTCCATGCCTATCGAGACAAGATCTAGAAAATGAAGGAACATGGATCCTTATCAAATCAACAGCTCATCTAATCCTAACATTTCTACTAGCACGATGGTAGCTTATGATCCCCAGATCCAAAAAACTAGTAATGCATGGGATGATCCCAATATCCCCATGCTTTCTTTTACAATAGAAACATTCATGAATCATTTGGGGAATGCACAAATAGTTAGTGCACTCACTACTTAGAATCAAAAAAATATGTTGGCTAACTTCACACAAGAGGGTACTCCCATTCCACCATATCTCCAACCTCCCATTCCCACCAACAACATCTAAATCCGAGCATAAGCATATACCCCCATCATCGAACAAATCCCTGATCCACTTTTTCACATATCACAAGTAGCTTCGCTAATCCCTCCTCTTTTGTAAAGCAGTTTCAGAAGCCCTACAACACAAGCAACACAATCCACTCCATTTCCTCTCATAGGTGCACCATCATCTTCCATAGTAGCTCAATCTACCATTCCTACCTAAAGCTTTTCAAAAAACCAAACACTACCTCCCACACAAACCTTTACACAAGCAGTTTTGTCACCTTCCATGGGTCAAGCAGTATCATTTTTTCCAGGGGCAACAAATCATCCTTCTCATTCACTCCACAAGCTTCTACACCCATGTTGTCATTTCTGGGGGCAACACAATCATTTTCCTCCTCCCAGCAAGCTTCCACATCAGCACCACCCTTTTCATGGGGAACACAAGCATCTTCGCCCACACCCCAACAAACATTTACCCAGGCAAAAGCCCAACAAACTGCATTCACAATAGGTATGCCTTGCATGGGATTTTCAAATCCACTATTCATGTCCCAAACCCCCATTGCATCTACTTTTCCCACATCTTCTGCATCGCAACTCCCGCCATGCTCTGGTTCTCATTCGAGCCTTACTCAAGAAGAAATGAAAGCTTTGGGAATACCAACTCACTCTCCTGCATTCATGCCTACAAATCAACAAGCCACATTCCCTCAAGCAGCACAGCAACAACAATCCCAACCTCTATCAGCTTCATCCTTTCCATCATACACTGACTTTCAATCCACTCCACCCTTCACATCTAATGTGGTTCCACTTCCTCAGCAGTAGAGTTCATCTCATCTCACAAGTTACCTTGCCCAACCACCTCATGTTTCTAGCTTTCCTACATCAGTTCCACCCTTAAGCAATGTGGGAATGCATCCATCCTACATCAACCAAGTGCAAAGCCAAGCACAACCAGGACCATCTTATTAGCAAGCTGCATCATTCCACCAACATCCTCCACAACAAAAATACTTCCAATTGTAGCAACAAACCCCTATCATTCTCCAGTAGCAATAAGCTTCCTCCTACCAATTGTAGCAATAGTATCCCGTCATCCCCTAGCACCAGTAAGCAATTCCATATCCTCAACCGCAGTACACCCCTGCACCTCAGCAGCAATATCCTCCCCATCAATCATCACTCCAAAATCCTTTGCAATCCACCTATCTCACTGGGCAAGCTCCACATCCCACTCCATAATATCCACCTCAAAATCACCCTTATTTACGAACACCATTAGACCCCTTGCCAATGGGAGTACCCGCTCCAACACTAATCAATTCCAAATGGGAAGACTTGAAGAATGCCCTTAAAGAGCTCCAAGCTGGCATAGATAACAAAACCTTCAAGTTTGAAGACATGTGTCCCTATCCATTTGATCAATCAATCACAGCTATTCCTTTCCCTAAGAACTTCGAGACACCCAAATTTGATAAATATCGAGGGAAAGGAGACCCTGTAAATCACATCAAAGAGTTCTATATGGCATGTCAAGAAGTGGCTTATAGTGACAATTATCTTTTGCACCTATTCCCCAAAAGCTTGGGAGGAACTGTTGTTAAAGTTTTTTTACAAGATACCCTATGGGACCATCATGACTTTTGCTGAGCTCTCTAAGAAGTTTGTTTCTCAATATACCCATAATGTCGAGAATGAGATGACCTTGCTAGACCTTTGTAACTCCAAATAGAAAGAAGGATAAAGCCCAGTAGACTACTTGCAATGATAGAAAAACCTCACTACCAGGTTATCATATCAACCACATGAGAAGCATCTAACCAAGAGCTTCATCAATAACCTACATCCCAAAATATCTTAGTTAATGAGAATGAAATACATCCAAACATATCAAGACATCAAAGGCAATGGGATAGATATTGGAAGAGGTCTCCTAGGTGAAGGCATAATCTGGAATCACAAAGATGATTCCCAAAGTAAACCCAACAATGATAAACCTCATTACTAGAATCGTAACAAAAATACAGTCACTGATGGAGCTACGGACACCAAGCATGTCCAAATCATTATGGCCAGTCCTACACCTATTCCTGCATATCAACAATAGCCTCAAACTCATCAACAATCTATGCAGCAATATCAGCCTTAGAACAATCAGCAGAACTATAACCAGCAAGCACATCAAGCCCATCAAGGCAATCCAACCAACCAGGCTAATGCCATCTCTACTACTCCCAATCAGAATAGGCCCTAAGCCCAAACTAACCAGAAGAGAATCTTCACGCCACTCAGTGAATATCTGGATGTTATCTTTCACTGAATGGCCAAGGCCAATCTAATCACGTACCCATCAACCCAACAGTTCAATGACACAACTCCCAAGCCTAAATGGTATAAAGACCACGAGTACTGTGATTATCATTATGTCAAAGGCCACACTACCTTAAGATGCATGAAACTCAAGCATTACATCCAAGATCTCATCAATAGAAAAGAGATCCAAGTGGACACACCAGCCCAAGCCTTTCCTAATGCCAATTTGTAGATCTATTAAAACATGTTCCCTCAACACAATGCTGGGAAGAACCAAGCCAATGTTAATCCTCCTAATCAAAACTAAGGCAAAGGCAAAAAAGGAGATCATGCTGATCACAAAGACTATACAACTTCCCATATCAACTATGACAAGTTTATTGGATGCATAACCCAAGTTGAACCACGATCAATGTTATCCATGTCAAAGGAGTTGATAGTCAATGTCCAGTCACCACACGAATAGGTCAAATAATTGTCACCGATGCATGTCCAACGCTAGCACACAATAGACAATACAACCTCATAGATCATCTTGAGAATACACCTACCCAAATCTCCATCCTCGACCTTCTCCACACTTTACATGTCCATCAAGAAATCCTCGACCAAGCCCTCCATGAAGGACATGTAACTACAAACATTAACACCATCCAGTTTGAAAACCTTGTGGGACATCTATCAACATCCTGTGCTTTATTCTTCAAACCATTTGACATACCAGCTATTGAGCCTAACCACAATCTCCCTCTTTGCATTACCATCATGGTCAAATATTTTTCCGTTAAAAGGGTCATGATAGATAATGGCTCAGCCCTAAACTTGTGTACTCTAAAGTTCATTCAGTAGATAGGGTTCATAGAAGCTGATATATCACATGAGGTAATCACCATCAAGGCATACGATAACTTGGAGCTCACCTTTGAAGGTACTACTCTTTTGCCTATCCAGCTAGAGCCAACAACTCAAGACACTATTTGCCATGTTTTTGATCTTGACTTACCATTTAACATCCTCCTCGATCAACCATAGATCCATTCCATCAAGGCTATACCATCTACTTACCATCAGTGCATCAAGGCACTGAGGTTACCATCCATGTAGATCCCCAAGCCTTCTCATACTAACGTGCAATGGAAGCATCATTCCCTCATTCCACCCATTGTCCTAGAATCGATATTGGAACTTATGTTGCCAATTCTTCACAATCCCATAGTGATCCAGAGACTATCCTTGCCTCCACTCTCTCCTCTGTCAAGATAAAAAACTAGGGTTGTGATAAATACACAATGAATGACGCATTTGCAGTAGGGGCCCTCCCACTTGATCCACATATGAAAGGGCATTGGAATCACCAAAGAAAGCCTACTGAAACCAAGCATGAAATCAAGGAGATGGGACCAATGACTTTTGTTTCCCATGACAACATAAACAGTCAAGAGATGGACATTGACATCAACCGGTGGTTGTACAGAGATCCCCCACAACTTGACACTCAACTCCATGGCTACTTCAAAGATAAATATCCACAATCACACAAGTTTGCCACTGAGTAATGGAAATATCAAGGTGGTGGTCTAGGACCACAAGAAGGCAAAAGAAAAGATAAGATCACAGCATCAAAAAGTCCAAAACATCAGGGTCTTGGCTTTAATACCCCTCGTCTGCATATGCAAGAGCCTGATTTGCAACTAGGGGCACTAACATGAACAAGGTTCCCTTCTTGAATAGCTAGGATGACCTCATAGAGATCGAAGACATCCCTGAAGAGGAAGAAAAGAAATCCTATAATGACATCTTCGACTATGATACCCTCCTAGGCACTTTTTTTCTCAAACAACTCACCATTAATCTCATAGAATTTCCCCTCATCTACCCTAAACTCATAGACTAGGACCAACCAAGTGTCACACATATCGATGAGTTCCAAAGTATGGAAGGACTCCTAGAATTCATGGGGGCATCAGGCCAACAAGAAGATCAAGACTCAGAATCAACTCACATCTATAAGCTTGACCCTAAAGGATATTTCAGGTAAGAGGCAACCTCTAGTCACAAAATTGAAATAGAAAAGAAAAAAATGAGTCCTTATGTGAAAACCCTTATGGGGCACCTTGTGACTCCAAAAAATATAAAATAAAGGGTGTATCTTCTGGTGAAAACCTCCTTGAGGTTCTAGAAGATGGAGACTTGCCTCTTCCTCCTATCCAGGATTACATACCCGAGCAGTCACTTATCATCATAGAAGAAACCAAGCCAGTCAACTTGGGCACAAAAGAATGTCCAAGAATCACCTACATTGCAACATCTTTAACAGAGGGTGGGGAAATGTCTCTCACTGCACTACTCCAAGAAGCCACCACAAACTTTTCATGGTCATATGTACATATGCTTGGGCTCGATCCAAATCTCGTTGTGCACAATCTTGCAGTGAATCCCAATATCAAACTTGTAAAGCTGAAGCTAAGAAAAATGCATCCAAAAGTGGCCTTGTTAGTAAAAGCAAAGCTTGAAAAACTCCTCCAAGAAAAGATCATCAAAGCTATTGATTACTCAGATTGGATCTCCAACATGGTGCCTGTCACAAAGCCTTTAGCCAACATCAAAATTTGCGCAAATTTTAGGGACCTAAACAAAGCATGTCCTAAGGATGATTTCCTGCTACCCAACATATACATGATCATAGATCTTACAATGGGCCATGAGATGTTGATAGTCATGGATGGCTTCTCATGATACAATAAGATCTAAATAACTGAAGAAGATCAACATAAAATAGCATTCACTACACCATTGGGGTACCTTCTATTACAACATGATGCCATTTGTGCTGAAGAACATAGGAGCTACATATCAACAAGAAATGACAGCCATCTTCCATGATATGATCCACAAGATCCTGGAAGACTATGTAGATGACATTGTTGCAAAATCTAAAACATGAGGTGAGCACCTAGACATTCTTGAGAGTGTGTTCGATTTCCTACAACATTACGGTTTCAGGCTCAATCCAAAGAAATGTGTCTTTGGTGTAACATCCGGAAAGCTTCTAGACTTTATAGTATGATGGTGTAGCATAGAGTTTGACCCCAAGAAGGTTAAAGCTATTACAGAAATGCCTCCACCAAGAACACTCAACAAGCTTAGGAGTCTGTAAGGAAAGCTCCAATCAGTGTGTCGGTTCATCTCCTAGCTAGCAGATAAGTTCCAACCTTTCACGCATGTCTTGCACAAAAACACAAGCTTCAAATGGGATCCCATCTATCAAATAAGTTTTGAAAGGCTCAAAGAGTATCTAGCCAACTCTCCCATCCTTGTACCACCAGTTTCAGGACACCCTCTTATACTCTACATCTTGGAGACCACTACTCCACTAGGGGCACTCTTAGCACAACATGATGATAACAATAGAGAGAGAGCCATCTACTATATTAGTCAAACTCTTGTTGGCCATGAGCTAAACTATTCACCCATGGAGAAAGCATGCCTTGTAGTGGTCTTCGCCACTCAAAAGCTTAGACACTACATGCTCAGCCACATAATCAAGCTCATTTCAAAGGTGGACCCACTCAAATATCTACTATCAAGGATAACTCTCATAGGATGTATGGAAAAATGGGTCATGCTACTCAGTGACTTTGACATCCAATACATAGATCAGAAAGAAATCAAAGGGGAAGTAATTGTTGATCATCTTGCAGAAGCACTGTTGGTAGATGCATATCCACTAATCATGGAATTCCCTAATGAGCACTTAAATGTATGATTGAAGAACAACCCATGTGGAAGTTATACTTCGATGGCTCCTACATATCACATGGATTAGGGGCCGAAATCCTATTCATCACACCTCAAAGTGACTACATTCCAAACTCATTCAAATTAGGATTCCCATTTACTAATAACATTAAAGAATATGAGGCACTCATCTCAGGTCTCAAAACAACCATTCAATGGAACATAACAAAAATGCAAGTGTTTGGAGACCCCCAGTTGATTATCAAGTAGGTCCTAGATGAATTCCAGACAAAGGACAACAAGATGCTACCCTATAAAGAATTGGTGGACAGGCTGAAATAGCATTTCCTAAATCTACAATTCACGTAGATATCAAGGCTTCGAAACAAAGCAGTTGACACAATGGAAACCATCGAATCCTTATTAGAGATCCCTCGCATCTCAACATGATATGAATTCTTAGTCGAGCAGCTACACACGCTTGCTTATGCAAACACTAATGCAAAAATGGTGTGTGTCTTGGTTGGTCCTCAGTCCCCATGGTACCATGACATCCATGCATATCTAAAAAATGGTATCATTTCTCCCCATCTCACCAATAACCAATGCCAAAACCTAATTTAAAGAGCTTCCCGCTACACTATTGTAGCCAACACCCTTTATCATCGAGGTAATCACAATATTCTTTCTAGGTGTTTAGATTCAAACGAGGTTGTCCCGGCTTTACAAGAAGTCCATGCTAGAATTTGCGGTGCCCACACAAGTGGCATGGTTCTAGAAAATTAGTTGCTTCGAGTTGGGTATTATTGGCCAACCATGGAACATAACGCTTGTAAATTTTTCAGGAAATGTCTGCCATGTCAGCATCATGCAAATCTGATTCATGCACCAGCACAAGACTTGCAGCCCATTGTGCCACCTTGGCCATTTTCATGTTGGGGTTTGGACCTTGTCAGCTTAATCACTCCCCTTTCCGTAGATGGACATAAGTACATAATAACTACCATCAAGTACTTCACAAATGGGTTAAAGCAATTCTGCTCACCCTCACTACTGGCATCCAAATATCCAAGTTCATCTTATACCATATCATTTATTGCTTCGACATACCATCTACCATCTTCACAGACCATGACACACCTTTTGAAAACCAACATGTGGATGATCTGTGTGCCAGAATCCACATCTACCATCATTTCTCCAGTCCATATTTCCCTCAAGGAAATGGCCAAGCTGAGGCAACCAATAAAACCATTCTGAAAATTGTCAAGAAGGTTGTCAATGATTCTGGTCGTGACTGGCACCTCCAAAGAAATCCCACCCTCTAGGCCTATCACACTTCTTATCGCACTCCCATAGGCACCACCCCATATTCCCTTGTATATGGTGTCAAATTCATTCTACCAATCAAATTTGAGCTCCCATCATTGTGGGTCCCCATGAAGAACTATACCACCGATGAAGAGTATCATGTGGCACAACTCACACAACTGGACCTGTTAGATGAAAAGAGACGGAAAGCCTATGATCATGTGGTTGCATACCAGAATCACCTCTGAAGGAGTTATAACAAAAAGGTCCATCCTAGATAGTTGCAGGTCAATGACATGGTCCTAAAAGAAAATCAGAAGGTCCAAGCACATAGAGAAAAGAAAGGTAAGTTTGAGCCTACTTGGCTGGGCCCCTATGTTGTGACAGCATGCTTTGGCTCTAGAGCCTATTAGCTATCTACACTAGAAGGTGAGCCTTTGAATGATCCTATCAATATCATACATTTGAAGAGGTTCTATGCCTAAACCAAATCCTACATACTGAAAAAATCCATAAAATTTTGAAAAAAGAAAAAAAGAAAAAAAGAAAAAAAGAAAAAAAGAAAAGAAAAATAATCGTCCAAACATGAAAACTTGGCAATTCAAGCGCCTTGGACAAGTATGTTGGTGAAAACCTAGCAAATAGGTGCCATACATAGTTGACTGAGTCATTATCTATCAAACTCTGATTCCCCCGCCATCCCAAAACCTAGTCCTTTTTCTACCATCCCCATCCCCACCACCATCCCCCAGCATTCCTCTATTTTGATCCTCAATAAAATCTGCAATCCCTCCTACATATATCTTGTACCATATCTTGTATAGCGCAATCCTTCTTGTATATATCTTGTATAGCGAGATCTTCCTATTCCAAATCCTAAGCTTCTGTACATACCCAATGTAAATATCTCCCCATTCATTGTACATATCATCCCATCTTGTTGTACATATCCTTGTCAGTCTTGCAACTGCATTTGATCAAATAATCATGTCCCACCCAGCCTTGTACTTCAACAACATCAATTGTCAACTATTCTTTATCCCAGCGGTTATTCTTTTATTCATCATTTGCCAACGAACAACCACACTCATTCTCTCATCAATTAGCGGGTCCTTGAGGATGTACCCTTCCTCCTATTAGACCTAATCTTCCACCCAGCACACCGGGTCCATTTTGACATATCCTTCCACACGTTCAGACCAATCTTCCCACCATCAATTAAATTGAATCTCTCTCCTTGGCAAAGGATGTCTTTTGGAGTTATCAATTTGGTCTTGGATTTTGTCCTTTGGATCTTGTTAATATTTTACGGCTTCTTGTTGTTCCTCTCCTCAAAGTTGCCACGATCCTTTATATCATGGTGCACTGCGAATGAGGGCAATCTAGGGCAAGATCTTTTGATCTTTTGCTTCTGCATGTGAGTCAATCAGACATGACCCTTGCACGGTTCACATGTGATCTTCTAGGTTACATGGTGCAGTCGGGACATGTTGTTTGTTTGTGGTTTCTACAACATCGAGTTTCTACCATGCTTCCTCTTGGGTTCATGCGTGTTGTTGGGGCAACCTTGTGTGTCTTTTTTGTGTCAGTCCTATGCAACGCTAGTGGCAAGGCCTTGTGATCCCAGTATCCTTGAGAGGTATCTAATGTTGCTATATCAAACTAGGTTATGCTCTCCACATTTACACTTGGAGCTCCCCCAATCCCCCTCATCTTGCATCATATAGATTAATATTGCATCTTGCATCTTCATGTAGTGGCACCCTGGATTGTGCATTCCATCTAATCTTGCATTCATCCATCTTTTCTCTTGGCAACTTGGTTATTTATCCCCCTTCTTCCTTTTCTTTCTCCTTATGTTTCCTTTCGAGAAATTTCCACAAAGTTTCCTCTTTGTGTTATTTTTTCGAGGGGGCACAACCCCTTATTCCTTTAAATTCGAGCCTAAGACATCTTATTTTCTTGTCTTTGACACCATGAAACTTGTGGCATCGCATCAAAGAGGGGAAAAATGTAGACACCTAAAAATCCTTTAGAAAATAAAAGTATTTTTTATTTTCTGAAAACTCCTAATGACATCATCATTTATTAATTAATTATTTAATTAATTAATTAATTTATATGTCATTAATCCCTTCTCCTATTTTAATTAAACACGTTTAATTAAAAAATCCATTCCCAAAATCATTTAAATCAACTTCAAATGATTTTACCCTATTTTTTTTATATTAATTGCTAAATAATACCAAAGACCCTTTAAATAAATAAAGTATTTATTTAAATCCTAAAACCTTGGAAATATCCTAGAAATCCCTAACCTCTTCTAGAATTTCCTAATCTCACTCTAAACCCACCTAAAAAGTCAATCCTTATCCCCTAGACTCAACCCCTAACCAAACCCCAAACTCTAACTCTCTTCCTAACCAAAGCCCTTGCCAAATCCTATAAATACCCTCATCTCCCAAGAGAAAATAAGCAAATTCCTTTTCATTTCATAGTAAACTTATAATGCCATTTTCATTCTAGCTCATACCTAAATCATATAATTGTTAGATTTCATTATTTTCAAGCTTTCTAACACATCTTAGCTTAGAATAATGGATGAATCTTAGTTTATTTCATTTTTTTTCATAGCTTCTTGCATCATATCACATCTCTATTGGATAAAATTAATCTTAGCATAAGCATTATAGAGCTTAAATCTTCATCTTTTGCATCATTTAGGTCCTTGAAGCCTTAGGGGGAATTTGGGTGTTCTATACCCAATATTGTGCCATTTATGGGATTTTCATGGATCTCAATCCTTCCTAAAATGCATTAGGGAATTGCTCTAAGTGTTTAGAGAGTACATGGACATCCCTCTTATCCGAGCAAATCAAATAGTGCTTGGGTGTACCTGTTTAGGCTCAATCTAAGGAGACTTAGCTTAGATGTTCATATTTTGAATTGATATGATGCTAGATTAAAACTTAACATTTTCTTGTTTAAGGCTTTCAAAATAGATACAGATGGCCTAGTCTACAATATATATATATATATATATATATATATATATATATATATATATATATATATATATATATATATATATATATATATATATATATATATATATATATATATATATATATATTGTGATTAAATATACGACACATATTCAGGTTATATAAGAAAATTTAAAAGCCATATACTCTTGATATTAAATTTAAAACATGCCTATACTCACAAAATAATGGCATAACATACTATGCCCCAATAGATGACAATGGACCATAAACACCTCATTATGCATACAATGGCTAGCAATAGTGGCATCAACTACAATCATTCAGGTAACAAGAATAATACACAATACAATTAAGATATAACATAGTACAAATTTAGACTATTTAAAATATAAACTAATTGATTATATAATTAATAAACCATACTCATCAAAATTACCAATCAAAATATATAGTACACAACAACATTATTAATGATTGGTCCGTACAACATAGGGAAATCCCAAAGAAAGAGCTCTTGCATCAACACTACATACAATCCTAAAAATAGTTATGACATAGAAAACAACAAAGATTTAATTTATTTTTGGATTTTTTCTTACAGTTGTCAAGTTCTATATCAAAAAAAATTCCATGTTTGTAGGTAACTTTAGATTTATGATATAAAGCTCTTATCACTCAAAGTTGGAGCTAGTGTTTTAGAGCAAAAATTATAAATTTCCCAGAAATTGACACATTGCAATTCCAAAACCATTTTCAATGATAATGGCTTAGTTACTGAAAAATAATAAAATTCAAAATAGATCTAGAAGTGTTGATTTTCAGCTACATCATATATGCATTTCAATTATTTTTCAATGCCAATGGCATAGTGTCTACTAAATATTCAGATTCATAGAGAAGTTCATGTAAACATTCATTAGACTATAGAAGCCACAAAAAAATCCACATAATATCGTGCCTATACAAAGACCACGACTACCAATAAATTCTACAAAATTGACCCTCCACCCAGTCATATGAGTATAAATACTTTCAACCATTCTAAATAACACCTAACACCAAAATTTATCACTACCCATGCTAATTACTACCCATCTCTAAAACATCATTCTTGAAGTGGGAAATTGTGAATTTTGCATATAAGGGGTGGGGATGACTCAAATGCCACAACAACAATGCAATTAAAGATGAAACTCTATGTAAATCAGCATGCATGTGTGGTGGAACCTTGACCCATACATATGGAATAAAGTCTCCATTCTATCCTCATCATGATATATCATATATCTTGCATAAATCATTTCCATAGGATTCTCATTTTGTTGTTTTCCTTTAGCATTGAGTAAGGGACAATTCTTGCCACATATGCCTCACCACTATATAGGTCATATGACTTGATGGCTTTATCCAAGGTATTCCTTGGAAGGAAGGATTTGTCAACATAATCCTCTGCAATTCATCTTAGGTCACGAATGGATTGCAACAAGTCCATCCATTGTGACAGAAAGATAGATACATGTTGTAATGATTATATGTATCACCTCTCTAAGTGAAGAAGGCCTACCCCAACGACTTCAATAATCACATCTTGAACAATCAAGAGATGTATGTTTTTAAACTAATCCATGACAAATTATTGATTTAGAAATAAGTCTACAGGTTCTTCCCCTTACTGAATAGAGATTCTAATATAGTAGTTTCTGACCATCAAATCTATTGATCCACATAATCAACCATTGTAGTAAATCCCACAATTTCTACTAGACAATCACGACCCTAAAAATAGCAGTTACTATTTATGTTAATGGAGCATCTATGTTAATGTTTGCATATGCCCTTATGAAGGTTAGAATACAATATAGAATATACCAACAATGAAACACAAACCTTCCAAGAAATAACTAGTAACTCCAGAAAATAGAGTACAAACAAGAAACAAAAAATCTACAAAAATACTTCAAAAAGAAATACAAAATAGACCATCAAAGATTACAAACACCAATGCATTATAAACTTAGACCTATAGTTTAGAATACAAATGTTAACATACAAGTGATAATCTACAAAAAATTCTACCAGTGACTCAAGGAAGAGCTAACTCGATATTAACATATGACTAGTGCATCTACTGAAAATTATAGACTACTACAGTAAGCATAACAAAATGAGCAAAATCTATTTAGTAGAATGCGGGAACCTCTCTAAAGGGGTGGACATTCTGTAATAAAGAATTAGTAACCATTGCTCATATTTTGTAATTTACACATTATTTTTTATTGCCCCATTGTTATTATTAGAATGTTCCCATGTGCTAAAGTGGTGATTTATCATCGTGTGTCAATTATTTTTCTATATCAAAATATTAGATTCAAAATGGTATTGTAAATTGCTTCAATATGGTTTAGCACTCAATGGTACACATCACAATTAGACAAATTTCATAAACATCATCTTGCAACTATATGATTTTTATTTGTCAAATATTTATGGTCTTTATCTTTTATTTACCTATGGACCTACAATTCTTTTATATAAAAATAATTTCATGAGTAATGTGCTTAAAGGAGACTAGGCAAATGGTTCCTTAGAATTTGAAGGTAACCATTTAGCTCTTCTACAAAATTTAAAAATTCAAATCAATAACATCACAGAAAACATGGCCATCCTTCTAATTAATCTCTCAAAAAATGTTATGTTCTTGCACCTTATAGTTAGCAAAAGATGCATATACACAATAGATAGAAAATAATCACACAAAATACAAGAGTCAAAAATCAATGCAACATTTAGAAAGTTTTAGTGTAGCAAATAATAATGTTGCAACATAGATAAACCTTCATTTAAATGAGGAAAGATGGACAAGTGATTTACATACAAGACATTGCATAGCACCATAGAAGATGGAAAAGAAAACTACAATAGCAATGAAAGTAGATAGGAGGATGTGCTAAGATATTTACAAACTAATTTAGGGATTTTTTAGCCAAAAAAAAAAAAAAACTCTACATCCCTACTCACAGACCCCACAAAATGGAAATAACATGGATTTAGGTCAATACTACATACCTCTTAGTTGCAACTTGACATTTTTTTTCTCTCTCCTCCTCCATAATAGCCTACTATTTTAAATCTTCGCCACAAACCTGTTATTCACACAATGCGGTCATTAAAATTTCATCTGTGGTTATTCTGTGCAAAACACAACAACATTTAAGCAGCTAAAAATTTTCTTTGCATTACCTCTTTTGTACCTAGTGAAGGGTTTATATTCAGCTACTTATTCCAATTTGTAGCCACAACCCTATTTTTTTGCACACGCAACCAAAAATAAGTGCTAATATTCATACTCTAGATGGTTCTAGGGATGAAAATACAACAATATTTTCAACTTACCTATGATATTGCAAGTTGAAATCTTTTACAAGTGGATGCCAAATCTTCACTGCTCTCAGTTACTTATTCCATGTTGCAGCCACAACCCTATTTTTTTTGCACACTACAACCAAACATATGCACAAGTATTCTTACACTAGATAGTTTCAAGGAAAAAAACATAGCAATATTTTCAACATACCTACGATATCGCAAGTTGAAATCTTCTACAAATGACTACCAAATCTTTGCCTTCGCCCACTTTGCTCAAACTCGCTGAATCTTAGAGCTCTAAGATCTACAAATCTCCCATCTCTACAAATCGACAAAAAATCTCCAAATGTCAAACTGATAACCCAAGCTACCAAAAAACCCCAAATGGGAAAGTTTCAAAATGATGCCTCACCTTGCGACTTTTCATGTCATATTATCTATTCACACGTAGTGGTTGTGGTCACATGCAATGTGAGGTTACATGCTAGTTAATAATGCCCAGTTAGTGGGGTTGGTTACTAATGCACGTTCTTTCATCCCTTAGTGGTGATAGTTAATGTTAGCTTCTTAGTCCACTCAGTTACATATTCCCGATGTCCTAATTCCCAGTGTGGTACTGCCAAATGATTGGCACCACTCTATGTGACATGTTTGTCCTTGGGTCCCATGTCAGTTAGGGCCTCAATTAGTGTGTTTGTGCCTTTTTTAACATACTGATATGAAGTACATAGCATAGACGATTGATATGGAGCTTAGCTATTGCCCTGTACAAAGGCGATGGGTATGTATGGTGGTGGATGGAATAGGCATGGAATCCAATTGGTAGGATAACTAGTGGAAAGATCCCACTAAATATAATGTACACAATATATGTACTATTTATTTATAATACTTAATTATACATTTTATAAGAAACAAAAAAATTTAGAAACCTATTTTAATTAGATTTTCTTGTTAACGTGAATGATATATAGCTTTCATTAGTACTCACGTCACATTGTTTCTCAATAAAATCCATCGAAATAATAATAAACACTAACTGATATGTTTTTTCTTGACTGTATCAATAATTGATTTGAATTTTAATCTTCTCAAAATAGCATTCATTAGTACTCACGTCATATTTTTCCTTAAGTTTACATTATTGAGTCGATAATTAAAGAAAGAAATCATAACACAGTCACGACTGGAATCCACCAAAATAACAAAACAATAATGCATATAATTTTCTTGCTTGCATCAATGCCCAATTTGATCCTTCCAACAGGATAAAAGTGTCCAAATCCACCGGCCGAACGTGATATATAATTGATTTGCTATGGGATTAATAATGTGTGTTTTTTGCGATATACGAGACGCCCATTCCCATATAAGTGCTGTTTCCACTGTTATCCACACGACATAATTTCTTTTGTCATTTTCTCTGCCACTACGATGGTTGAGAATTTGCGAAGTCGCCAGATTTTTTTGTCGCCCATTTTTGAATTGATATGTGCACTGAAAAGAATTTCCATAGGGAACGTGTAGGTTGCTCTTCAGATATACCAATGGCAATGGCAGAAGAATAAAATTGAACAGAACAAAAACCAATTTGGCATGGGGAATATGCTACACTACACTAATATCTATACGTCAAGAACAACGACAAATATAATTTGGAAATGATCTCAAGTAATTGGACTAATAAGAGATGAACGTTACATTACGTTATAATATTATCAGCAGACGAATATACAAAGTTATTGATAGAAATGATGAAGATCGTTTTGGTGTTATATATTAGTGCACAGGCTGCAATAGAACCATGTCCACGTGATCGTCTATCTCCTTATTGCTGCAATGTGCGGCATAATAGAAGCTCTTGCTCACTCCCAGACACACGCGTTTAACCATACTTGGAACTCCCCTCTGCCCCTCATGTACTGCCAAAACCAGCTCCCTCATTGCTTCATCACCTCTTTGCTTTAGATTTCTCATCTTGTCTTCTTCCTCGGCAATCGACACGTCACTGTCATGTCCCAATTTCTCCTGAAAAGAAATCTCATCAATAAGTGCCCCAAAAAATTGTATAGAATGAATCGCAGTATAAGATTTGACGTAATACCTTGGAGGTAGTAGCAGCCTGGACAAGAGAACAAACCCTTTTTGTCAGCTTCATGGTACGAGTAAATTCAGGTTGGGAGATCGATTCGCAGGAGATTACTTCGCCGCCCAAGAATGATGCTGACAACACTATGACCTCTGTTTCTGGACTGTCGTTTCCTCCATCTTCTTCACCCGTGTGCCTGCTGTCGTATCTCTCAACTTCTTTCGCCAGCCACGACTTCCACTGCAATGCCATGCAATTGGCTTAGATAGAGGGAAAAATAGGACTGCGACGACAAAACTATCGATTCTGCATGCAAAGGATACTATTCTGAGTTTGCATGTAATGGATAAAAATCTCGGTTTTGCATGTAATTACAGCGTTTATTAGTACGTCGCCGATGTCCCGACCCTGCGCAATGCCGCCATCCACGCACAGCATTTTGATCATCTGAAACATGCACGTCAAAAGACGTGTTGCTGACGGCGGAATATCTTCTTGCATGGCTGTAAGATTCCCCCTGCACAGCTCGAAAGTTTCAGTTCAGGCTCAAGCAGAGGGGAAAGATAAGGATGAAATATATAGTAAGAACTTTTGAGTCACGCTGAAAGAACTCAGAGAATCGTATCGTAAATAGCATTTTTATTCTGAATCGTAGTCGACTGAGAGACATGTCAAGCGCCAATGCACGGGACCAGATGTCGTAAAAAGAAATCGCATTTAGTAGTGAGAAAAAACCGGCATGTGAAGTTTTGACAGGTGTGATTCTGTGACGGCACAAAACGTCAAAGGATTCCTGTGAGCTGGATGCAAACATATCTGAGCACGCTTTCTATGTTTATTCGCGATTCTGTCGCCCATTGAAGATTTGTGGATACAAATGCATCCGCCAACGATCTTCTCAGTCGACCATGGTGGCCGGTTAAAAAAAACAAAGGAGTACTTGCGTGTTGAAGCCAGGCTTCACTATCTTTTCAGCCAAGCGTTAAAAGTAAAGTATACGAGCATCAGATGATAAGACTTCGGTTAAACCAAAAGAAATAATAATGGTTGATTCCCAAACGATATTTCTATCATTCTTTGGGTACGACGAATACTGTGAAAAGATTTTTAGTACGAGGCCGTCAGAAACAGAAAAGCAAAAGCAAATCAATCTTAGATATGAGCCAGAATCATATATTGGTTGTATCGATAGTTGTAAACTTGTAGGAGATATAATTATGGTTATTAGATGTTTATAAATTTGATTGTTTTATAAAATCTGATTTGATTATACAATTAAATCTATTTCAAATTAAACTTATAATTATTTTATAACATATTATTGACTATAGAAAGTTTTTGTCTTCATGATCTAAAATATAGAAATCTATTATTTTTAGGATCTTACATATTCACCATCTAATCCATCACTTGTAGATTTGGAACATTATAATTGGAAGCCTTGATTTTTTAAATCTTTAGAATGTTATAACCAATTATAAATTATTGCACATAACTTTTAACATTAATTGTGTGAAATTTATTTCTTTCGGTATGGGATCAAACTCTATCATCTATTATAAGAAGAGAATAAGACAAGATTTAATTATGATTATTAGATGTTTATGAATTTGATTGTCCTACAAAATATGATATATTCTCTATCTAATCCATCACTTGCAGATTAGAAACATAGTTGCACGAGATGTAATTATGATTATTAGATGCTTATGAATTTAATTATGCTATTAAATCTGATTTGATACATTAATGAAAACAATTATACAATTAAATCTATCTCAAATAGAATTTATAACTATTTTATAATAATATCATTGACCATAGAAACCTTTTATCTTTATAATCTAAACTATAGAAATCTATTATTTTTATAATCTAATTATTAAAATCTTATATATTCACTACCTAATCGATCACTTCCAGATTAAAAAAGAAGCCTTGATTTTTGAAATCTTTAGAATATTATAACTAATTGTAAATCATTGCACCTAACTTTTCAATTTAATCGTGTGAAATATCAGGAGAGAAAAAGACAAAAAGTAAAATAAAATAGAACGGAATCATAAATTACCTTGCAAAGGCATCCAGAAAGTGGCATTTCTTATGCGGGGATGAATGCCACCGGGAGAAAAGGTTCCTCACTGCAGTCATAAGTATGGAAGAGTACGCCCATGCAAGCCTAGAAGCAGCCACACCCGGTTCAAATAGAGCAACAGCAGGTAAGAAATATAATCTTACGATTGAATCCTGTACCAAACCGAGCTCTTCCAACCGATATTCTCTTGACCATCTGGAACAATTGAAAAACAGGAGGACGAAGTTGTCAATCAGTAATTTTGTTTTCCTTGACGTGTACCCCGTACCCCGTACCTATAACTTTAGCGGTACTCAAACTCGCGAGATCACTGATAAAAATAGAAGAGAATAAAATAGTACCTTACAATTGTGTCGAGTTCTTTCCTGTGGATAGATTGACACAAATTGAAGTCTGCCCTGGCGAGGTCAATATATGCGGCGTTGTTCACAAACGGCATTCTGTAAAATCAAAAACAAGGGACGAATCCCAAGTCACGTGGCTTGATAAAAGAGGCCTTGTCAAAGTTACTCTGATACGAGTTTTGTAGTTTGTTTACCTGTAAAGCGACTTTCCAATCCAAATATCATCCGACCCGTACTGCTCAATGTACAATCTCGTCTCAATCCGTGGTTGACTGGCATACCATGGGAAATCAAGAGCGTAGTCCACCTGACTTGATTCCCGATGACGTCAAGATTGGTAACAAAACAGCGGAAAAGAAAACACGATCCACAAAAACAAACGACCGCATTACCTCCCCTACTAAACCCTTGGAAATAATCCATTTGTCACTGATCTTGTTTTTCGCTTTCTTGTCCTCCAAAAAATTCTTCGTGAACATTTGGGCCTCTTCCAGTATAGATTCGCCAGGGAACCGAACTTGAGAGGCCCTGTATAAGTTATACATTCCTGTAACAGCTTGGCTTGCTTGCCCTTTAAAGCAAATGAACTGATCACCCTGCTTGAAATGAGAAAATGCCTCTGCAATACCCAAAAAAACAAATTAGGCGTCAACCCTTCTAGCACCTCAAAATTACTATTTATATTATGACATTGGGATTAAGACTCAGTTTTGTGAATTGTAGTTTAATAATATTCTAGTCTAAAAGTCCTAAACATTCAGAGTTGATTGACATTTTCTAGGCTTAATAATATGTTGTTTAGTGCATGTGGTTTAAGGGCAGTTGTAGTTCACAAGAATCGATCAACCCATGTTTCATGAGTAGTAGTTCATAAGAACCTATCTCTCACAGGAATGAATGGTACACTTAGCACTCATTGAATCTAGGTGGTCATAGAGGTGAACCATTGGACCTTTTTAGGAGGTTACCCATCCCAATACTATTCCAACTCAAGCGTGCTTAATAATGTAATTTTCTCAAGTTTTTGCTCACTTGACTTGCTACTCTATTTGCAAAACCTTAAACAAATATTACATCTTATAAACCATTCATTATTAAACCCCAATAATTCATCAACCATTTATATTGTTCTCCAGAGAGTTTTAGTGCCAACCAGTAGATACATCGAATCCATGTAATCGAAGAAGTCTGAAAGCCATGGATGTATCATCTACATCTTGAACTGAAGACTCCCTTGCCCACCCAATGCCTTCATTTGTCCAATACCTGCATCATAAAACGTAAAATAAAAAGCTAATCAGATCAAAATGACCCAAAACTGAAAATTGTTCCAGGGTAAAAGATATCAGTGTAATTCACCTATATACGTATTCAAGATTGTCCAAGATCTCCTCCTGAAAATATCGACCGATCCCAAGGCGTTCGAGGCGATCCACCATCCATAAATGCTCGAATAAGTCCACAGGATACACGTTGGGCACTGGTACAGAGCATGTGCTACTATATGAATTCTATTCGCACCTTAAGATCATACTCAGATAACTGCAAAATGAAATTTATTATTACCTCCCCCACTGTGTTTTACTATTATTTTTTCAAGATACCGAGCACAGTTCATGTCACCGGTTTGTATAAGAGCGCATGCTGTTGAAGCTGGCGAGAACAGAAATGATCCGTCCTTCGATTGCAGCTTCAGAAGCTTATTCCAATCTACTATATCACGCAACCCTTCCAGAGAATGCAGCAGTGTCGACGGATATTTATGTAGAAAGTCTATTGGTATTCTGCATTATTCACATAATCGACTTCATAAACAAACCAAGCTGAAACTCCTAGAAATCGACAACCAGCTTGCTTATATCTGGAAAAGGCCAGTAATTACCTTTTCAATTTCAAGGCCCTTTCATCGTAGATTTTCTGGAGAAGATCACTATCGTAAGGAAGGTCTAGGTTCATGACTTTAGCGTCTTCCATCAAAGCAGGAAAGACAATCTCGAAGCCGATTGGACTGTAAACATCATCTTCGCTATTTAATTTGTCAATACACGTTTGAAGAAAACGTAATCCTGCACGCAGTGAAGAGATTATGAAGTTTTCTGGCCTTAAAGATTAAAATGAAGAATTCAGATACAGTCCCAGATTGACAAACATAAATATATCAACAAACGAAACAAGGAACTCTTTAAAACAGAGTCCATCTTCTTATAATAATCACTGTATTTTATTCCAAAAAAAACAGCAGTCACCATTATTATTCTCTTTTTTTTTTTGATAAAATCTAGAGCAATTTTAAACATGAACAAAATTCACATATGTTTCCCATATGGCGGCAGAAGAGATAATTGGAAAATGGTAAAGAGAAATTGCCAATACAAACTACATTCTAAAATAGAAACAGCATAAAGCTGATATCAATAAAATCAAGATAAAACTGAAATAATTAGAAGCAAAATGAAACTGAAAACTGCCTGCCGTAGATGCACTGGCGGACGTTAGTTGCTAACATAAACACCCAATTATACAGAAAAATTAGGAGGAATCGAAATAAGACTGAGTTATACCTTTGTTAACGCCGATATTAGCTACCTTCCAAGATTTAAGAGCAATAACGCAACCAAGAGTATTGAGAATTCTGTCACGAACATGAAAATGATGGGTATCTCCCCATGAACCTTCAGTGAGCTGATTTTCAATAATCCACTGCAAACAAGAAGGAAACTGAGGCTTGCCAGAGCCATCAAAAGCTGAAACCCGTGCCACCCATGCAGTGTCATACGGAGAAACAGAAATTTCGCCTCCTTCTTGTGATCGAAACATGCCTTTAATAACCTCTATACTCCTTTTCATTTCCATGCCCTCCTTATCCAGCTGCCCATATGGAAAAACAAACAATACAATTTTCATTAATATTTTAGATCATACTTCGTCATACATATTTAAATCATATTCAAATCTAAACAAAAAAAAAGAAATAACCAATAACCTCAACATTTGGCGTATCTTGGATCTCAATCGGTTCATCAAATGGGAGCAGATCGATTTGATATGCACTTTGTACCAATTCAACTGATTCTGAGATGTCCAAACCATCAGGAACAACTAATTTAGTTATGGTAGATTGATATAAACCTTTTCAAATTTAACATAATTACTATTGAGAAAATTTAACATAATTACTATTGTTCTCAAGAGAGGGAAACGGCTATTAAATTTCTAGGATGCATTTTAAGATCAGAGAACCATGACTTACGAATTAGTACATCCTAAAAATTGGAAAAAAAAAATCCACAAGAAAGCAAGTTACCTCGAGCTGCCGTTTTTGCAATTGTAAGGCGAACTCCATTCCTTCCCCAACAATCTGATTGTTCCCAATGTCAGGCTCCTTAAAATTAATTCTTCTAGACAAAAATACAGTAAGCCATTAATTAAAACTAAAAAGGTATGGCATCATGCTTACATCTTTTGAATACAAGTGAAGAAGTGTGTTTTAGAACAACTTCTGACGCACAAGGGCAGATTTTGCCCACTTTCTGCGGAAGCGCAGAATCCATTACTGTATAACGTGCAACAGAAGCCATCGTGTTCTGATACTAGATCGACCCACCAACTATGTTTTTTTCGTATCTCTGGCTCGTGGGAACCTAAGCTTTAAACGGTTATTATATAGACATCCCTTCACAATTTAAGGGGTATAATAAAGGAATCGGCGGAGGGAAGGAATAGAGAGATTCGGGTCCATACAAGACAATCGCTAACCAATACGGAATATAATCTTTCACATTTCGATGGGATACCCCCTTCGTCTTCTAGCGTTCTGAATATAATTTTTCACATTTCAATTTGGTCCCCCGCAGGAACAAGACCTCGACAAAAGTTAAAGGGCGACTTGGATCAATTTTATTAATAAAACAAGCTTTCACACTTTAAATTACTTGTATCTAAATAAAATCTAAATTTATTCTTATTTCTTTGAATAAGTCATTTCTTTTCTAAGTGGAGTTGCGACGCATTGTTTATTATACAATTTGAAAATTTGACATTAGAAACTGAACTGACAGCTTAGGTACCAACTGCCAAGTAGTCAAAGACTAGGAAATATTTCTTTCACCTTTGGGGGACAGAGTCACAGACATCACAATTTGCACGTAAAAAATTTACAATGTCACATTGTTCCACTTCCCAAGCAACCGTACGAAGGGGTACGTGTAATCTTAGTGTTATGACTCATAAACACGTTTAAGTAGTTTTAGATGAATATGCTTTTTGATTCCCTCTTTTTAATTGTTATTAAGTATTATTGTCTTTTTAATTATTATTAAGTATTATTGTCTTTTTTATTATTATTAAGTATTATTGTCTTTTTAATTATTATTAAGTATTATTGTCTTGTTAAAGAAATAGTTTTTTTTTTTTTTTCTTTAAAATAAGTGTTTATATGAAATGCTTTTGACTTGGAGATATAAATCATTGAGGTTACAAATGAGAGATCTCATCTCCTTATTGTAAAGCAGAGGCCCTAAGAGATCTTGAATATGATGGTTGTATTGGTTATTTTTCTATTTTTTAACCATATACAATATGCTAAAAATTTACTCAACTGTATAGATTGACTTGGTATTTTTTTATAAACCATAAGTATGACACTTGAATTTATCAAAAACCATCAAAATCTATTATAAGTAATATAATATTTTATTTAATAATATAAATACATTATTTTATAATATGTGTGACATATATGTATGATAAATATTAGTTATATTATAATATAGATGTTTCTATTTTATTATTATATACTAATATCAATTTAGATATTTTTTTTAAAAATTATGAAGTTTCTATTTTATTATTATATTAATATTCATTTAAAATTTTTATAAAAGAAAATATACATATTTTATTGATTTATTATATAATTTATTTATTTTTTATATATTTATATTAATTTAGAATTCTTAAAAAATAAAGCATATGAATTTAGAAACTGGTTTAATTAATTAGATATTTTTGTACATATTAATAATTTATAATTATTTTTTAATTTTATATTATTTTTATCACAAATAAAGTTTTTATATAATTGATTGTATATTATTATTAATTCAGAATCTTTTTCAAATAAAACATATGAATTTGGAAACTTGCTTATATTTTGAAATGAAATATATGAACTAAGAAACTTGCCTAGTTATTTTGAGATTTTTACATATATTACTAGTTTATATATTTTTTAATTTTACATATAAAAAAATTGGCAATCAATATTTTGCTTAAAATGTAAAATGAATGACATTAAAATGACCAAACTGTAATGAAAAATAAAAATAAATAAATAATAAAAAATTATTATCTAAAAAATACAGTTAGATGTATATAAGTTGATGTTGCTTGGGTGTCATGGCTAGCAACTTCCATGATACTAGTTGAGTTTTGCACTTGTAAAAATAAAACTTAAGTAATACTAATTAGCTCAAGTCGAACAACCTAACTATATGGATGGTGTGTGAAAAAAATTAAATAAATACTTTAATCTAGTGAGTCACCCCTACCTATCATATGATTTTGTTTATGACAGCTTGGTCATTTTAATGCTTTCGATTGACAATTTAAGGAAAATATTAATTGTCCAAAAATATTTAATTTTTGAATACTTTGGTATAATTTTATATACTTAAATATTTTATAATTTTAAACAATAATACCTATTAGATATGTAAAAATATTTTATACTTATAAAAATAGATATAAGCTACCTTAAGCTTCACCTATGAACATGTAGAAGATTGAAGTTGGAGTAAAATGTAGATGGATTTTTTTCTTAAAAGAAATAAAAATCCTTATTCTTTCATTAGTCATATGGATATCTTATTTAGTTTTAAGAAAGAAAAGAAAAAAAAAAAAATAATGAAAAATTTTATATATATGAAAAAATCTAAAATTTACTAAGTTTCTAAATTCATAAAAAAATAATCTTCTCTAATGCTCTCTTGCTATTGTTTCATCTCAATGATGGATCATGTAGTATCATCATAAAAGTTGTTGATGAAAAATTGCCTACAGTGTAAACCAAAAATATAAAAATATATCATGATGAACTATGAAAATTACATGACTAACTATATAATATTACATATTATTATAATCCATTATTAATTATCAATAATAAATGTCACAATCTTAATGAAAATTTTCTAAATTCATATTAAAAGATAAAATTAGGAATAATCATGGCATATCCTTTCAAATTAGTCTAAATAAAAATTTATATTTTATGATAAAGATTCTAAAATGATATATAATAATATTTTTAAATTCATATTAAAAGATAAAATTAGTAAGAATCATGTCATATCAAATTTCAAATTATTTTAAATAAATTTATATTTTATGATAAAGATTCTAAAATGATATATAATAATATTATAAATTAGAATACTATATACTAGCATACCTAACTTTTGAGAAACATATTTGAAATATATTGATAGATATCTTTTATGGCAACCTTACTTTTATTCTAATATGTTTTTTATTGAACGAGTGTCATGTAGTGATAAGTATTTGTCTTTGGGGTATTGTGATAATAGTATTTGCTGTGTAGTTGATAGATAGATAATACATAATAATTTATATATATGTTTAAATATAAATGAGTAATAGCAATCATAGCTTGGTGTGGAAAGTTAATTAGCAAAAAAAATCGGTCAATTTTTTCATGTATTTACATAGTTCATAAAATAAATTGGCAGACCATTTATCAAATGATGATGTGTTTGCGATTAAAGATTTAAATAGGGAATTGACTAGCTTCAAATCAACTATAGATCAAACTAGATGGATCCAAACATGACTAAAAAAAATCTCTAAATTAGAAAGATTATCAAGCTCCACTATCGAGTGAGTGTGTAAGATAGGGGTACATAGAGATGGAAGAGATGAATATATAGAGAAGGAGAGTTAAGGAGAAAATGAGAGAGGAAGAGATAGAAAGATAAATATAGAGATAGGAGGTGATGTATAGAAGTACATGGAGAAATAAATATACGGGTACAGAGAGATGTAGACATAAGGAGATAAAGATAGAGGCAAAGATACAAATCAATACAGATATAAAGATATAGGAAGAGGGAAATGGAGAGAGAGAGAGAGAAATATTAGTATATTAAGTTATTTTTAAATATAAAAAATATATATTATATTATATTAATTTATATATTTATTGATATATTAATATATTAAAATGAAATCTAATATATAAATTAATGTATGACACTTCAAATTTAAAGTTTTAATAAATTTGAAAATATTAATATAATATATAATTTTGTAGTATTTGATATAAGAATATATATATTCTTTTAATTATTGGATACACATAACAATTTATGCCTTGACTTAATTAAATTTGAATTAAGTACCAATGGTAATATTTTTAATGAAATAATTTAATTATTTATTTTAATTTTTTAAAATATAATAGAGAATATTATTTATTATATATTTTATTTTTATTATTTTTTAAATGTAAATTTAAATCTCTATAAAAAAAGTTACCTAATTTTATTAACTATATTTTTTAACATGTAAACTTGAGAAAAAAATTAATTTTTTTAAAAAAAATAATAATAATAAAATATCAAAATATCAGGTAGAAAAACTAGTATTCCTAGAAATTTTCTCTTATAACACTTAAATGGTTTTAGCCAATCACATTGAAGAAAATTCATTTTTACAAATTATAAAATAAAAAATTTCCAGACTTGTGATTGGTGGACAATCATGTTATTAATTGTGTAAATAATGTCAAAGTTTGTTGTTATTGTATTGTAAATATTGTAAAAAATTTATTTGTTATGAATTCAAAGGTAGATCAAGTAGTTATATGATAATAATAAATTTAATAGTAAATTTACTTTTTAATTATTATTTTAAGATTATATTATGTATTATCATATAATATATATATTATACTTAAAATATATAGTTTTAAAAATTGTAATCAAAATTTGTCTAATTATAAGTACAATAAAAATTAACTCTATACTTAATTCATACTTTGGAGTTATTATTAGTTAGGCTAGTACAATTTCACTCACTTAAGTTCTGTCATTAATATCTTAATTTTCTACCAATCAAAAGACTTTATTTATTTAGTATTTTAAAAAGAATTCAATGTTATAAATTTAATAGTGAAACTTTTAATCTGGTTTTTCCTAGGGGGTATCCTTGCGTCCCATGCCAATACTCAACAATCCATATCTTGGGTACCTAAGGAAAGCTGGGGTGAAACTAATCCCCCCAAGGATGCATGAGAATGCCCACAATACAAGTGCATCGCTTAAATTTTTACCTTGGATTCAAACCCAAGATCTTCGGGAGCACACCCAAGACTTAAGCCTCCTCCACTAACTATGTGAGCTAGGGATGAAGCCCTTGAAACTTTTAATCTTAGTATTTATATAAATGAGTTTTCTTCAAGGTGATTGGATAAATCTATTTGATTGTTATAGGAGAAAATTTATAGGAAAAATAGATTTTTAAGACTTTTTTTTGGACTTCATTACTATTAAAAAAATATCTATTTTATTTTTTCTCAATATTTATATATCAAAGTATGGTCAATAAAATCAAGTAACTATTTGATGTGGAGGAAGGATTCACTTCAACATAAAATGGATTAATTTTGTAACCTTTATCCATATCAACATACCAGGACAATAACATGCCACTTGAGAACAATCATTAATAACTTTCACCAAATAAATAATTAAGTCAATCTATTTAGTGATACTAAATAACATATAAATAAATAAATTTCCTCAATTTTTTTATCAAGATCTAATGGTGGAAAGAAAATTTATGACACATTCCCCAAAACTACTAACCCTGGGTAGGGTTTCAAGTAACTTGCAAAAAACTGCTTATAAATTTTGAAATACTTAATGAAATTGAACCAAAACACTTGCAGATTAAAAACTAGAATCATTTATTCAACTTTTCCAATTGGTTTTAGGGCCTTATTATATCATACATGGTCGTGCCACCCATTTCTTTTAGACTATTATAGGTGCAAACCAGTCACTTGAAGTAGAAAGTACCAAAATGTCATATATCACACAAATATCAATAAAATTTAATGAGACAAAAAATAATAGGAAACTAGAAACAAATATCTTTCCATCCACATATTATAGTCTTTGAGATGAGGCAATAAAAATACCATACGATGGCATGTTTTAGACTACACATAATGTAAAACTTTTTAAAAAAATGTAAGGATGCTACAAAACAAGTTCCCTTTTTTATTCCATCCTTGTCCAAACCTCCCCAATCCTCAAATTTGAATTTGGGAACAAAATTAATATAATTTTCATCATAGTCAATGACCCAACCAAATTACAACTACACATAGACAACTTTTAACAAACTTTTTAAAAAGTTGTCATCAAGTTGCAAAAGTTGTATGACAACTTTTACAATTCTCATACAAATAACTCAAAACTTGACATAATGATCCTAAATTATCATGAATGGCCAAAATGACCTTACAAATATTAAAAAAATTAAAACAAACCAAAAATCTAAATTTTTCCTCATGTAGGCATATTAGGTCTTGAGGATGCTCTTGCACCATACTCCCCATGGAAATGAAACTCAAGTCTCTTGAGTGAGGGTCTGTGATAAAATTATGTTTGATCTCCTTCTTCTTTGATTTCCAAGTGTTTCTTTCATCTCTAGTATTCCTTTCCAATGTACAAGGAACTAGAAACTTGTATCCTCTCTTAAAATTGTACCATCATTATGCTTCATCTTCACCCTAGGTCTTTCTGTCCTCCTGCTCAAGTACTTGGACCTATCAAAGGGAATTTCTTGCCCCTTACAATCTAATTTTCTTGATTTCGGCCATGGAATAAACGTAATAAAAAAATTTATTGATTAAAAAAATTGATTAGTATCAATATTATTCATGAAATCTTTCTCTTGTCTCTCAAATTGTCTCGGATACTCCTACCACTCCTTTACAACAACTCCTTTGTTCTCAACCTCATCATCTAGTTCAAAACTATCATTCCCCTCTACTAGTTCATTGTCAACATTAACCTTATCAACAATATCAACATCCTTATCATCAACCTCAACAGTAATATACCTTCCAGCTTCTTAAATTTGATTATAAGACTCAAACAACTGAAAATGACATGGGGATTCATCCACAACTACATCTATCTTTTCACTTTGAGCTTCTTCAATACTTGATGATATCAAAAAAATCATAGGTGTTCTTACCTCCTTATTTTTTACCTCTTGTATTGCTACTATCCTTGTTTTCAATTTCTTCTTTTGCATGATCCTTATGATGGGCCATGTGATCTTTTCCTTGATTGGTAAGTTCCAATTTTGTCTCTCTAGAGAAACAAGCTCCTCCAACATTTTCAAAGCTTGTTCAAACCTTGGTAACTCTAGTTTAAAACTTTATCGTGTTACTACAACTGATGGTGATGATGATGAAGACCAATTATGATCAAAGGAATACAAGATTGTAGAATGATTAGATCATTTATTATCTTGTCATTAATGCCAGACAATTGATATCTAATTTATACTATATTGCCATATCATTCAGAGTATGATATATGTTGAATGAGTTAAGAAGAAGTGAGATGTTGTGAAGATGAATAACTTAATTGGGAAATCGATACAGATTAGACAATGTTAAGGTTATGTTGATATAATTAATTTCTAGGTATGTGCAGGATCATGGTATGCCAAAAAAGTGGTGATGTGAAAAAAATTATTTTCACTCGTCCAAAAGTGCACAAATGCATATGTTGACTTTTTAGTACTCTCTCTCTCTCTCTCTCTCTCTCTCAGATCTAGGGCCTTCACCTCCACTTTTCAATGTATATTTAAATGTTTCATATACCTTTTTGTGGACAATGCACTTTAAATATTCTTACATCAATTTTTATGCCACTGTTAGTTTCTAGAACAGACGATGAGCGTACGGTAGTTCTACATCTATGTGAAATTTCTTTTTGAGAGTTAAAAAATCAATTGATTGTATTCAATCGATGGGAAGTCCATTGACATCTACTTATTAAATATAGTCAGACCGTCAAAATTACAAGGAGTCTGTAGAAAAATCATGTGTTGGATACTTTCAAGAGGACTTGGGCTGAAAGTGTCTGTCATCAAATCAACTGTGCAGGTATTTTTTTTGAAATCATTTTGTATATCAATTAATATAATACATACTAATATAAAAATTTATATTATAATATTAATGCTATGCTATTATTATTTAATATTAATTTTTTAAAAATAATTTGTACTATATTTTTTAAAATTTTAAAAAATACACAACACAATTAATATTAACATAAAAAAAATACAATTTAATATGAAACTTGAATTTGAAAAAAGAGGTGCAATTGAAATTTCAAAATAGGCAGGAAGTTTCGAATATCCAATATTATTGGATATTTGAAAAATTTGGATATCTGATTTTATCAGATATCTGATTACGCTTGGTATTTTCTTGGGCATTACCAAATGTGGGTGGTCAACCCTTTAGGCATGTTTAGGAGATGGTTTTTGATACCAAGATTTTGACCATGTAGCTGACGACTATTTTTTCACCCAAAATTGATGAAACGAAAAGGGTTTCTTAAAGACATTATCAGCTTTCCATCAATATAATTGTTGTCAAATTTTGAGTTCAATAAGTAATTATTACTTATTTTTCAATTGAGTTATCTTTAAAGTCGTAATTGACATACTGATTGAAAGACAACTATAACTTTCAAACCATTTAACCTTTTTGAAATCTGAAACATGTGTCACATTCTATGCTTCAACTACTATAAGAATTTTTTTTTTTGAATTTTATAAAATTTTGAATTAGTTAAGGTGGTTAGACACGACAGTTTTTTTATTTTGAAAAATTTTTAGCAAAAAATTCATAATTAATTATTTATTTGACCAAAAATTACAAAAAAATGTGTCGCATCCAGGCATGAGTCTACTACTTATATCTAGAATCTTGGGAAAATATATCATCATTTGATTGTGATTAAGGTGGTTAGACATACATGTACTCTTTATCTTTTCCCTAAAATTTTTGTACTACTGCATTGAAATCTAAAATTTTGAACAATTAGATTAAAAAAATTTCAAACAAGGACCAATATTTTAGAAACTACATTCAATTTCCTATAGATTCTATTCTTACAACTTTTTCACATAAGGTTCATAAGATGTTCAACCTTTTATGTCAAGTTGACTAACCCTGATTTTCTAATTTTTCATTTCCACTTAAGGCCATAGTTTGGTATACCATGATCCTGCACATACCTTTCTACCAAAAATTTAATTATATCAATTCAGTAAAGATGATTAGTCAAGTAGGTAAGTAAAATAGTTTTGGCTACCGAGCAGGAAAAGTCATTTGCTAAGAGCACAAAAGGTCATTTGGTAAAAGGAAAGTAAGTTTTGGTAAAGGAAAAGGAACTCAAGACACTAAGTAGAAGGTTTTAGTCACTGAGTGAAGTTAACCAAAATTTGGTTGAAAGAAAAGAATTAATCACTGAGCAAGAAACAAAAAATAAATTCAAGGATTGGAATGACATTTAATGTTGAGCGATGATGAGCTAGAAGATCATGATGATAAGGAAGAGTTAGTTAGAGAGATCTACGATCAGGAAAATTCAAGGTGATGATCTATCGTATAGATCTAAGCAACAAAAAGAGAAGGAACATGTTTCAAGAAAGTTCAAGTATCGAGGTGATGATAAAACATTTAACCAAGATCCAATTTCAATGAATGAGTTTGTGAAGTGAATTAGACGGATGAGATTAATCAAAAGAAAACATAATAAATGAGATTAAGTGGCAAAACAAAGTCTATATAAAGAATGAATTTGTATGAACAAATGGTTGGCAAATTGAAGGGTTATTGAGTCACCGATTGATGCAATGAAGAAGGAAAATGTGAATTTTGAGTCAGTAAGAAGAATTTGATGAAGTGTTGAAGCCAATGGAAAGTGAAGAATTCAAGTGAAGAAAAAGAGAACACAAGGGATCTGATTATGCAAAGGATAGTTGCGAATCTACAAGTCAATTTATTCGTTGTTTCTTATTAATATTTGTAATAGAAAAATCTCTTAACTAGGTGGACCTAACAGTCTTATTATAAAATCCTTGCAAAAGGTAACATTCTAAAGAGTGTTTGAAGTCCTTTAACTAGGCCACTCCTAACAGGGTGAATATCCTAGTAGATCTGAGGTAAATCCCTTAATCGGGTCACATTTAACAGTGTGTATTGTAATCTTTAACTATATTAGAGTTTAACCGAGATCAATTCAGAAGAGTGAATTATTTGTTCGGTGACAATGCCCACAATGGTTTTTCCCAAATCTGGGTTTCCACGTTAAATACTAGTGTTATGTGTTGAATGATTATTGTGTTTGTTATTTTTTATTTTTATTGTTACTTACTATTGTCAGTAAATATTGAATTGTGTCTGACCAATTTGACACCAAGTTAATCAGAAGAAAGTTTTTAAGGTACAAAGAATCAGGGATTACTGATTCACCCCCCCTCTCCATATTCCAACATATTGTTCTACCTTGTATTCTTCCCTCTTCTTCTTTTCTCTTTCCTCTCTTTTATTTCCTCATTTCTTCTTTTGTGGAACCTTACCCTACATGTACCACTCCAATAAATCTATCTCTTCCTTTACCATTGTGCCTTTTCTTTACCTATGTCTCTCTCCTTTTCCTCTAGCTAGTCTTTTGGCAACCAACAACCAGGTTATCCTCTCAACCTAAACCAACACACACACTCAACCACCACTACACAACCAATTCTCCCATATCCTTCTATCTCTTATACCATTTTGATGCAAAGGAAGGATTCACATCTATTAGGACTAAAAATATTTTTTTGGTTCAAATCTTGCTTGTATTAAGTTGTGTTTGAAATCTTGTTCACATGAAGCCCTAGGTTTTATTTTATCCAAGCCCTAAGTGTTTTCCTTGTTTCAAAACCTAAGTATCCCTTGGTTTTTATATTTCTTCATTACTTTTTGGGAGTCACTTAAGTCATTTTGAAACATGTTTCTTAAGTTGTCATTGAAAGGGGCCAAGTCTTATTAAGTTATGTTTCCTAGTGGGACCCATGTATTAATTTTTTCCTAAGTCTAAAGTATCTATGATGTTTTAAAAGAAAGTCAAATCCATTTAGATCCAATGATGGGCACGCTCCCATGATCAGAAGATGTGAAGATTTTACCCTTCAAGGCATCACACCCGAGTGACAAGTGTCTTCCTTGAGATCGTGGGACCAGTTTTGGAAGGAGATAAAGGAAGCTCAGATAAAGTTTGATCAAATGGCTAGCATAATCCCATGATCAAGAGTTGCTCACTAATTATTGATCAAGGCATTGCATCTCGGTGACACGTGTCTAGGATGACATTGTTATCTCTATTGAGAATTTAAGGTTGTCATTAGTATCAAAGGTTTGTAAAGATATTAGTCGGTCACTTACATTGAGCTAATCGGTAACATGAAGCAAAACAGACTAGTTGGTAAAGCATATATACTGAGCAGCAAATAGTTTACCGAGCACCAGTAGACACCAACACTGACAAACAGTAAACACCAAGCATCGCAGTATACACTGAGTAGTTTACACAGTGTTTATCGAGGATCACAGAAAATGGCATAGTAATCTGAAATGGCACATACTTCTATGCAAATAGTTACAATGGTTCATAAAATGTTTTACCAAGATCAAGGAACATTTAATGTGATGATATTCATTAAATGCAATGTATATCTGTTGTAATAGTTGATCTAGGTTATTATTGTACACCGTAGATCTTAGGGTTATGACTATGGTGTGGAACCTAATTTTCTTAAAGTGGCAAAAATGGAACACTATATATTTGTGTGTTCACATCATTTTTGGCAAGAGCTGATATATGAATCATAGAGCACTTGAAGCAATTGCCTAACTTCAAGTCTATCAGTTAACAAAGAAAAACCGAATATAGAGGAATTCAGATTGAGTAGAATCAAGAAAGGCTACTGAGTAGTTTAGAGTAGAGATTCCTCACAAGTAAGGTGATATTTTATCAAAGCTTATAGATCTGTATTAGACAATTGATTTTTCAAATAGCAGATAATTGCCTATTTCTTTTTGACAATTGTAATAGAGTTTTGGATAAAATCTCTTAACAAAGTAGACTTAACAGTCTTATGTAAATCTCTTTACCAAGTGCACACTTCATTAGTGTTGTTAAAATCCTATAACTAGGTAGATCTAGTTGATCTAACATGTCACTCCTAACAGGGTGAGATCACCAGAAGTGATCAAAACTTGTAGCCCTAACAGGCAAACCTTTTCTATATGCAGTAGTGAAGAATTTGTGGGTGTCATCGCCACTGCAATTTTTAGCTTCTAACAAGGGTTTTTGCGTTACCAAAATGCTTGTGTCATGTGATTGTCATATTGATGTCATGTTGTTTACTTTCATAAGTTAAATGAATGATTGATACATGCAGTTAGATTCAAGTTATTTTGGTCAGTTATTATTGTTTGCAGTTATTTATCAGAAAGGTTTACAAGTAAAAGTTTTTGAAGGCACTGATTCACCACTCCCCTCTCAGTACCTATCTCTCCTAATTCCAATAATTGGTATGAAAGCTCAGTTCTCTTATTGAATAGTTTAACCACTGAAGGGTAAATATCTAAGTCATGGAGAGATACAAACTTGATAAGACTATTGAAAATCAAAAGACACAAATGTAGATGTTTATTGAATAGTACAAGCAAGCCAAGGAAGGACTAAAGAAATTACTAGTTGAAAGAAAGAACCTAGCTACTCTACAAAATGAGATCGGTTACCATGAAGAACCTATTGATGACATGTTCGAGCATATTGGATCTAGCTCTGGAAGCATCTCTGATGAATCTAAAAGCATAATCACTAATTTATCTAAAAAAAATCAACATTTAACTAATCAAGTGAAAGCACTACAAATCGGTCAAGAATCTCAAATGGTGAGAATGATAGAAACAATGAACAATGCAAGACAAGCCAAGCAAGAAAGGAATCTAGCTATTGATGACTGAAGATAGATGACTAAACAAATTCAAGCTAAAGAGAGTGAGATACAGAGACTCACTGATTGTCATTTCCAAGTAACTAATCAAATGATGACTGTAAATCAAGAGATAAATTGAGTGAATGGAGAATTGTCAAGAAGACTAGAAGATATTGTGAGACTCAGAGAAGAGAATGAGAAGTTAAGAAATGAAGTGAATCAACACCAACAAAATGAAATGGAGAAACTTGCTGAGGACAATTCTAAGAAGATTGATGATTTCTTGTTTAATCAAAGAATATTTGGGGGTAGAGCTGGAATAGGCTACACTAGCGAAGGAGAATCATCACAACAAGCTAAACAAGTCAACATCAGTCAAAATCAAAAACCTAAAGTGTTGGCATGTTATCACTGTGGCAAATTGGGACATACATCTAATGTGTGTAGAAGGAAAGCACAAGGTAAACCTCATGTCACTCCTAAGTTCAATGGATATTATTACTACTATGGTAAGTTTGGACATCCTTCTTATGAGTGTAGAGCTAAGAAAAATGATCTTGCTAATAATACCACTATGGAGAAAATATGCTATACTTGTAATAAACATGGACACACTGCATGAGAGTGTAAGGATAAGATGAAGCAAGTATGGACTCCTAAGTAGAAAACACAGTGAAAGCCCTATCAACTAAAGAGACAAGGTAACTCTTATGTTTGGGATTATAATACATGGGCTAACTACACTGCTTGTGGTAGATATGGACACATTGCAGAAAATTGTTACAGAAAGAGTCGGATTGGACAATCAAGAAGCTAGGCAAGCACTGGAATGGCTTGTATGCACTGTCATAGGGTTGGTCATTTAAGAAAGAATTGCAGAGAATAAGCACCAGATGAAAACCATATATTTGAAAGTGGATATACTATCGCAGATATCATGAAGTTAAGGAACACTATGTGGAAGAAGGCATCTAATGAGAATGCTGAGTCAAGTAATGCTGTCAGTGAAACCTCGTCCACTGGATTGGGTGACATCGATACCTCCACTTAAGGTGAAATAGGTATGTATGGGACTAACATTTAAAATGATCACATTTTACATACAGTTCCATATGCATGATGTACTTATACCAAATTAGCATGAATAAAGATGTACTATGGTTTAGATGTCATGAGCTAACAATGTTATACAGTCGGTAAAAGAGAGACCGAGAGTTGGTTACCCATTGGTAATCACTATCTAAGGTTAACCAAGCACATGTATCAATCATTGAAGAAATTCTATGTTAACTGAGCGGATTAAAATTTAGTTTTCAATGAGCTGACAACTGTTTCATACCGAAAGTTAGGTCAAGCATTTATTACATGAAAGTTTGAGTGGGAAAATTGAAAAGTCTATAAATACATGAGAACAGAGTTCATTTTTTACTTTGTGATTTCGAAGAGCGGAGAATTCAAAGAGCAGAGATCAAGCTAAAAGATTTTCAGAAGGATTCAAGGCTACTTTAGATCGAACTAACATCACTCTTCATGATATCGAGTAAGGTCATTTTCTATCAAACAATTTTTATCCTGCTGCTTACTAAAACCCTAGAATCGATTTATGGCATCTACATCATCTGTAAGCAAATCAAAAAGTATTAAGGAGGAAGTTAATCTAATTGCTAGGGAAAATTTTGATGAACCTAAGTTTAAGCCACATCCCAAGGTTGCAGCACAAATAGATACAATGGGTGCTTTTTTGAGCATACTAGAAAGAGTTTTATTGACAAAAGATGTAAGATCATATATTCATTGCAAAATCAGAGAAGTTGGAGATTTTGAAACTATAGAAGCATATCAACAACTTTGTGGCCCCCATGGTAAATTGAAAATAGATCACAAGAAGATTGAGGAATTAGGGTTATCATGTTTTATACACTTTCCACAATCATTTAAAATAGATTGGATCAGAATCATTTTGAGTAGGTATCACAATGACAAATTCTGGCTGGATAAACTGATTGAGGTCAACAAGAAAATGATCAGTAGGGTTACTGGGCTCCCTACAACTAACAAGGCTAAGGCTTTCTGTAGTTCATCACGACCAGATGTTGAGAAATATACTGGAGCATAATGGGATGGTCGGGCACTGAAGATTTCAAAAATCAAAGATGCAATAGTCAAATTTGTAGCACATGTGATCAGGTACAAGTCATTTCAATCGAGCAGACTCAACAGCGTACCCTATAGCGCAGTAGACATGGCACACAAAATTGTGGTAAAAGGTCACCAGGTTGATCTTGTCAAGGTATTGTTTCATCAACTTTAGGAGAATATGAAGACTATAAGGAAAAATAAGTCTAACACATGTAAGTTCGGATCACTACTTGCTTGCATATTTTTCTATCTACAAAAGTATGTACCTAGCACCGGTAAGGTAAATTGGAAACTGGATATACCAATAACAAAATAGATCAATGAAATGATGAATAAGTTAGGAGATATGTTGAATATAGAGTTTGATGCATACTTCAAAGAGTTTCAGTCTAAAATGCATAAAAGGAGCAGAATTTTGAGGGAATTAATTCAAAAATTTGAGAATGATATATGCTTTGTAGTCAACATAGATTATACTTTGATAAAATCAGTTGAACCTAGGATAAAATGGTTGGCACCGATGGGATATGAAATGAACCATGATTTCACACTAAAATCTATTAATGCACTGCTTGCACTACCAAAAGATCCCATTGCCACTAGGTTCTGAGTATATGAAGAGGCCAAATCTAGAATTGTAGCAAATATAAAGATCAGTAAATTTTATAGAAAGGTAAAGAAGATGAAGAAAAATCTCACTACTATATATGGAGATGGGTCTGAGACATCTGAAGAGACACCGGTTGAACAGGCAACCGAAGGTCATTTATAGTTGGCTGACAAACCATATGATAGTGAGGAGACTAAGTTTGACAAAGGAGAAGATCCCACATCGGTTCCTCCACCTAAAATTCCTATAAATAAGTAGTCACATGTACATGAAGGTATGAAGACATGATCATCAACTGCAGCACCACCAACTGATAAGGAAGAAGTAGAGAAAGTAACAAAAAAGAGGGCAGCTACACCAACAAAGAAATACATTAAGAGAAAGAACAAGGCTGTAGCTGAGGCACCAAAGAAAAGGAGAAAATTCATAAGAAATAAAGAAGATCTTAGGAAACTGAGACTGAAGATGATGTCAATCAATTCAAAGTGGTCAGTAATAAGGCAAAAACAATAGATGAAATTATTAAAGACATAATTGAACATGGAGACCTCACTAATCCCTTACTAGACAGATTTGACAAGATGTCAAAAGAAGATCAAACCAAGATAGAAGAGGCTGTCATCCAAATGATGATAAAATTCAAGAAAGTTCTAATGGAATTTGCCTGTGCATTACCGAAGAAGTTGGATGACAAAATTACTAAAAAATGGGCTATTGCACTAGACACCGAGAAAAGAAAGAGATAACACTCTCTAGTTCGGGCAGCCTCACATCTAAGCTTTGGAGAAGTTAGTGAGTACTTGACCAAATACCAAGAAAAATTTATGATCAAGAATCGAGCCTTGATGATCATGGATGAAAATTTAGTAGATATGGATACCACAACTAATTCTATGTGGACATCAATTTTGAAGGCCAAAGAAAAAGCTGAGAAAGAAGCATTCTTAAACTTGTCTAAGAAGAGACAAAATTCCAAAGGTAAAGGTATTTTCATTGATGAGGGAACAACAAAGAAATCAAAGAATACAGGTATATCAGTTACCAAGGTAATCGATATCACCAAGGACAAGGCAAAAATAAGTATTTCACAGGATGTACCGGATAAAGTTGAAGTTCAACTGGAGAAGAAAATTGATGATGATGTACTCATTAAGGACATCACAATTGGTGATCCTAATGACAAAGATGATGCAGATGTAAATATTACACCAAATAATGATGAAGCACTAGACACTGAATGTCTACTTACATCACTACTGGGTAATCTTCTTGTACTTGCAGAAGTAGCTAAAATTCTTTCCCAAGTACAACTTGACGGCTCAGACCCCGAGAAAAACAAAGACATCACAGGGGATCCAGATATTGAGAAACCTGCACAAATAGATGAGTTTACACAAATAGAGGAACCTTCTACCGAGGCAATGAAAACTAAAGAAACAAAGGAAACTAAGGTGATCCCACTTGACACCACATTTGAGACTCCTACTATATCAACCAAGACTACAACTATCAAGGAGCAGAAGAAGGAAGAACATGTGTTAACCGGGAAGGGTACTCTGAAATTTGGAGATAAAAATATTGCTATTATTGAGAAGAAATCACCTCTAGCACCAGAGAAGAAGAAGAAGAAGAAGATGAAGATGAAAGGAAAAGGGCTGACCACCCTAGATGAAGTGATCATTATCCCTAAGTGTGACTTGAGGACCCTAAGCCCCGAAGAATTGAGTAGATATAGGGAATTATGTTCAAGAAAGGCAACACAAGAGAAGTTGAAGCAAGAACACAAATGAAAAGAAATCTTAACAGATGTGAGGGATATCCTATAATAGGTAGTACTTGAGGTGAATATTGATGAGGATAATCCTATTATAGATCAACTTGCTACACTTGTTGAGAAGATCAATGACCCAGATATTGATGCAGATAAACAGATTGAAGAAAGGGTAGAATCCAAGATACAACACAAACTAGCAGCGAAAATAAGCCTAGAAGTGGCATTGAAGAAGGTCAAATTATCTGAGGTAATCACCAGATAAAAACCATCACCCAGTTAATTTTTCAATATTTATTGAAGCTTTTTACTACAAACACCTTCACTATTGAAGTCGCTGAAAAGATCAAAGGATTGGAAGGATAAATACAGTTGAGTACAAATGTAGTTATAACCGAGCCTCATGCTTTCTTAAAGCACATTCACCAAGTTCTAGAACTCCAGCGGTTAATAGCAGATTTGAAGAAACAAGAAGAGAAAATAATAGATCAGGTTACTGAGTTACAGATAGAACTCGTACCATACCTGAAAATTTTTAAGGCACACATTGTCAAAGCTGAACAACTCATTGAAACACCAGATATTTTAGTGTTAGATAAAATCTTTGACATGCATGCACAAGTCAGTCTTGAGCACATTGCTCTCACCAACTTGAAAGAGGAATGGGACAACCTCTTGGAGTCAGTGAAGAAAAACTATCACCATATTTTTGACAAGATGTGAGTATACTACTTAATTTTTTGTATTTGGCATTACTATCAAAAAGGGGGAAAACAATGTATAAGTTGTTATGCCAAATATGTACATAGATGCTATGTATACTACATATTATCAGGAGCATGCACTGAGGGGGAGTACTTAGTACTTAGAAATTTTTTTGATGTGTATATGTATATGGTGGAGATATAAGTTATATAGAAAAATTTGTCTATATACATTCAAAGTTTTGATCATAATGCCAAAGGGGGAGATTGTTATCTCTATTAAGCATTTAAGGTTGTCATTAGTATCAAAGGTTTGTAAAGATATCAGTCGGTCACTTACATTGAGCTAATCGGTAACATGAATTAGAACAGACTAGTCGGTAAAGCATATATACCGAGCAGTAGACAGTTTACCAAGCACCAACAGACATTGACACTGACAGACAATAAACAATGAGCATCGCAGTATACACCAAGAGATTTACATAGTGTTTATAGAGGATCACAAAAAATGGCATAGTAATATGAAATGGCACATACTTCTATGCAAATGGTTACAACGGTTCATAAAATATTTTACCAAGATTGAGGAACATTTAATGTGATGATATTCAATAAATGCAATGTATATCTTTTGTAATAGTTGATCTAGGTTATTATTGTACACCATAGATCTTAGGGTTATGACTATGGTGTGTAACCTAATTTTGTTAAAGCGGAAAAAAAAGAACACCATATATTTGTGTGTTCACATCATTTTTGGTGAGAGCTGATATATGAATCACAGAGTACTTGAAGCAATTACCTAACTTCAAGTCTATCAGTTAACAAAGCAGAATCGAATATAGAGGAGTTCAAATTGAGTAGAATCAGAAAAGGCTACCAAGCAGTTCAGAGAAGATATTCATCACAAGTAAGGTGATATTTTATCAGAGCTTATAGATCTGTTTCAGACAATTGAGTTGTCAAATAGTAGATAACTGCCCATTCCTTTCTGACAATTGTAATAGAGTTTTGGATAAAATCTCTTATTAGAGTAGACTTAACAGTCTTACGTAAATCTCTTTACCAAGTGCACACTTCATTAGTGTTGTTAAAATTCTATAACTAGGTAGATCTAGCTGATCTAACATGTCACTCCTAACAGGATGAGATCACCAGAAGTGATCAAAACTTGTAGCCCTAACAGGCAAACCTTTTCTATCTGCAGTAGTGAAGAATTTGTGGGTGTCATCCCTACCATAGTTTTTACCTTCTAACAAGGATTTTTGTATTACCAAAATACTTGTGTCATGTGATTGTGATATTGATGTCATGTTATTTACTTTCATAAGTTAAATGAATGATTGATACATGCAGTTAGATTCAAGTTGTTTTGGTCAGTTATTACTGTTTACAGTTATTTATCAGAAAGGTTTACAAGTAAAAGTTTTTGAAGGCACTGATTCACCCCTCCCCTCTCAGTACCTATCTCTTCTAATTCCAATAGACATCACATAGTGCAAGCTGAAAGGTGATAAAATATGGAGTGATAAGTTTTGATTAGACAGTAGGCGTATTCCCATGATCAAAAGCTGTAAGATATTGATCAAGGCATCACGCTTGATTGACGCATGTCCAGTTTGATAAAGAGGATAAAATATGGGGCATGAGTTCCATGTGGAGGTGAGATGTCACTTTCTAATTGCTTAATTTTATAGCCACAAGGAGTGATGTGGAGGTCCTCGGTCCTTTGACTTTTTGTAGACTGCACGATATGCTGAGATGGATTAGATCAACATTTCTATTTTTAATTTCATTTTGTGTTGTGGAGTTGTTTGAGTTTTACCCTTTAAGGTTGCAATTTTGAAATATGATGAAGTATTTTCAATAGGGTTGGTAAATGTAAGGGTAGGAGGATATGGAAAGGATAGAATTGCAGATAGAGAATTGATATCGGTTGATCAGATCTAATTTGTTTTCTTTAATCACCGCTAAAATCTGATGCAGAAGAGACATTTTTATAGAAAAAGGATATTACATTGTATGGGACAATCATTAGGAAAATTCAAGCCCCTTCCACACACAGGTAGGTGAGACAGTTTTGGTATTGACTGAGAAGCTGAGGGTGAGACATCATTTGATGAAGCAAATCTTATCCTTACAGTTTTCCTACTAAGGTTAAGCCTATTAGATAACTAAGAGGGGGGTGAATTAGATATGATCATTTATCCTACACTCCTAAATTCCTCTCTAATACATAATATCAACTTCAAACAAACAAACAAACAAACAAACAAACAAAATAGCTCAGTAAAAACTTGATTGTGCCTCACTAATTAATTAATCAGTTGTCAGATAATGTAAGCATATACTGATCTAACCAGTTATTGTAACATTTGTGTAAAGTAAAATAACAAACCATCACATGCATACACATTTAACACTTTATTTTAACATGGGAACCCTGTTAAAAGAAAACCACCTGGGACCGGTACCCGAAATATTTTCAATCTTCTGAAGTGAGGTTGGTTAAGAGCCACCCATGTTAAAAGTTACAAAACACACTGTAAAGTGTGACTTTTTTAGAGAATTTATCACTAACAGCTCTCTATGACCATACATTGACTTGGGTCAACAAGAAAACAAGTAACATTCATTGAATGTCATTAAGAAATAAAAAAGACTGTTAAGTCTCACTCAATTAAGAGATTTTGTCTGTAGAAATGGTTAGAAAGAAACATTATATGACCTAATTCAAATGCAACTATATTTTATGATTTTTTAGATCTATGCTAAGCTTAATATAACTCTGGTCAACATAATCTCTTCAATCTCCTTCTTCCTCTAACTTTGTTCTACTCGGTTAACTTTTTCTATCACTTGGTGTTGTCTGCAGAGTTGCTTGATTCTTACTTCAACCTGTCTGACTAGCTTCTCATGTATGAAATATTTTCTTTCAAACACATGTTGGAATTAGGAGAGATAGGTATTGAGAGGGGAGGGGTGAATCAATGCCTTCAAAAACTTTACTTGTAAAACCTTTCAGATCTATAACTATATACTATGATAACAGATCAAAATAACTTGAATCTAATTACATAAATCAATCATCTAGTTAACTTAAGAAAGTAAACAACATCAAATCAATATGACAATCACATAACGCAAGTATTTTGGTAATGCAAAAACCCTTGTAAGAAGGTAAAAACTATGGTGGGGATGACACCCACAAATTATTCACTACTACAGATAGAAAAGGTTTGCTTGTTAAGGCTACAAGTTTTGATCACTTCTAGTGATCTTACCTTGTTAGGAGTAACATATTAGATTAGCTATATCTACCTAGTTATAAGATTTAGACAACACTAATGAAGTGTGTACTCAGTTAAGAGATTTACATAAGACTGTTAAGTCTACTCTGTTAAGAGATTTTATCAAAAACTCTATCACAATTGTCAGAAAGTAATAGGCAATTAATTTCTAGTTGAAAACTCAATTGTCTGAAATAGATCAATAGATGCTCATAAAATATCACCTTAACTATGATGATTCACTACTCTATTCTACTTGGTAGCCTTCTTTGATTCTGCTCAATCTAATATCCTCTATACTATGTTCTGCTCTATAAACTGATTGACTTGAAGTTAGGCAATGGCTTCAAGTGCTTTGTGATTCATATATATATATCAGTTCACCAACCTCATAAAATGGTGTGAACATACAAAATATATAGTGTTCTTTTCTTGCCGCTTTAGCAAAAAATTAGGTTACAAAGATAATCATAACCCTAAGATCTACGGTGCAAAATTAACCTAGATCAACTATTACAATAAGATAAGCATTACATTTAATGAGTATCTTTTACAATAAATTCTCCTCAATCTTGGTAAACCATTTTACAATCTGTTGTTACCATTTGTATAGAAGAATGTGCCATTTTAGATTAATATGTCATTTTCTGTGATCATCGGTAAACACTGTATAATCTGCTTGGTGTTTACTATTTGTTGGTGTCAGTGTTGCTAGTGCTTGGTAAACTATGTGATGGTTGGTGTAAAGGCTTTACCGACTGCTCTATCTTACTTCTAGTTATCGACCAACCCAATATAAGTAACTGACCAACTTGTTTACTATCCTTTGATACTAATGACAACCTTAAATGCTCAATAGAGATTAACAATCTCCCCCTTTGGCATTAGTATCAAAACTTTGAATGTATATAGACAAAATGTTTTTATATATTCCTTATATCTCTGCCATATACATATCCACAATAAAAATGTTTCTAAGTACTAAGTACTCCCCCTCGGTGCATGCTTCCGGTAATATATACATATCAAAGTATACTTATTTGGCATATACATGCTTTCCCCATTTTTGATAATAATGCCAAATAAAAAAAATAGAATGTATACTTACATCTTACCAAAAATGTTTGGATGGGTTTTCTTTATAGATCCAAGATGTTGTCCCATTCCTCTTTCAAGTTGGTAAGAGCAATATGCTCTAGACCGACTTGTGCATGCATGTCAAAGATATTATCCAACACCAAAATCTCTGGTGTTGCTACAAGTTGTTTAGCCTTGACAATATGTGCTTCAAAATATTTCAGGTATGGAGTGAGTTCTATTTGTAACTCTGTAAACTGATCAATGATTTGCTCTTCTTGTTTCCTTAGATCTACTATCAACCATCGGAGTTCCTAAACTTGGTGAATATTCTTTAAGAAAGCATTCGGCTCGGTTATAGCTGCTTGTGTACTCAACTTTATTTCTTCTTATAAACCTTTTATCTTTTCACTGACTTCTCCAGTGAAGGTGTCTAAAGTACAAAGCTTGATAAAAAATTGACAGATTATTTGGGTGATAGATTTTACCTCGGTAATGACCTCATATAATTTTACTTTGTTCAGTGCCACTTCTGTGCCAATCCTTTCTGCCAATTTGTTCTAAATCTTTGATTCTACTCATTCTTCTATTCTTTTGTTTGCATCTATATCAGGGGCATTGATTTTGTTGGTGAGTGTAGCAAGTTGATCTATGATTGGAGTATTCTCATCAATATTTGTCTTTGGTATTATCTGTTGAAGAATATCCCTCACATCATTTAACACTTCTTTATGTTTGTGTTCTTGCCTTAACTTTTCTTGTGTCACTTTCCTTGAACATAATTCCCCATATCTACTTAGTTCCTCAGGGCTTAGGGTTCTCGGGTCACATTCTGGTATAATTATGACTTCATCAATGGTGACCGGCCCTTTTGCTTTCTTCTTCTTCTATGCAATAGGTGACTTCTTCTCACTTATAACAATAGCTTTTTGTCCACTTTTCAGATTATCCTTCCCAGTTGACACTGTATCTTCCTTCTTCTACTTCTTGGTAGATGGTAGTAGTGTCAAGTGGGTTCACCTCAGTCGACTTTGTTTCTTCTGGTTCCTTTGTTTCTGTAGAATATGCCTCTATTTTGGTAGGCTCATTTGTATCTACAGGTTGCTCAGGTGCATGTATCTCAGTTGTATCTTTATTTTACTTAGGATGAGAAGCATCAGGTTGTACTTGTGAAAGTATCTCAATTGCCTCCGCAAGTACAAGAAGTTCACCCGATAGAGATGTGAACACACTATTAGTGTCTAGTGTTTCATCTTTGTTTGGTGCAATTGTCACATCTTTGTCATCCTCATCATTAGGATCGCCATTAGTGATGTCCTTAATGAGTGCATCATCATCGATTTTCTTTTGCAAGTGGGTCTTTACTTGATCCGGTGCATCCTGTGAAATTCTTATTTCTTCCTTTTGTTCGGTGATATCAATTACCTCGGTAAGTGATATACCAATGTCCTCTATTTTCTTTCCTTTTTTATCATCGATGAAAATACCTTTACCTTTTGAACTGTGTCTCTTCTTAGATAGTTTCAGGAATGCTTCTTGTTTAGCTTTCTCTTCTGCTTTCAAAATTGATGTCCACAAAGAATCACATGTGACATCCATATCACCCACATTCTCATCCATTATTTGCATAGCTCTATTCTTGACTAGAAATATAGCCTGATACTTTGTCATGTATTCACTTACAATAGCATATCTAAAGTGTGAGGTTGCGTGACTTAATTGACATGTGAATTCCATTGGTAGTTTCTTGAATTTAATCATCATCTGGATGATAGCATGCTCTAGCTTTGTCTTGTCCTCAATTGACATTTTGTCAAATTTGTCTATGCCTGGATCTGCAAGATTTCCATTTTCAATTATTTCTTCAATTATTTCTTCTATTGTACTTTCCCTATTACAAACTAACTTGAATTGATTAGGATCATTTTCAGTTTTTGTATCCTCTAGATCTTCCTTATTTCTTATGTATTTCCTCTTTTTCTTCGGTGGCTCAACTACTTTCTTGTTCTTTCACTTTATGTATTTCTTCGTTGGTGTAGCTACCCTTCTTTTTGCTACTTTTACTATGTCTTCTTTCTCAGTAGGTTGTGCTGTAGTTGATGAACATGTCTTCATTCCTTCAGGCTCTGGTAATTGCATTTCTTGTTCAACATTGGTGGGAGGAACCAATGTGTTATCCTTTTCTTTGTTTGACTCGGTCTCCTTGATATCATAGGGCTTGTCAGCCAACTGTAACTGACCTTTGATTGTTTCTTTAATCAATGACTCCGCAGATGAGGCAGGTGCATTTCCATATTTTGCTGTGAGATCTTTTCTCATTTTCTTCGTCCTTCTAGACATTTTTCTGATCTCTATGTCTGTAGTGATTCACGACTTAGCTTCCTCATATACACCAAACCTACTAGCAATGATGTCTATTGGTAATGCCATCAATGCATTAATAGATTTCAAAGTCAAATTATAGTTCATTTTGTATCCCATCGGTGCTAGCCATTTTGTTCTCAGTTCTACTGCCTTTATCATTGAATGGTCTATGTTGACTACAAAACATATGTCATCTTCAAATTTACTTACTAATTCCCTTGGAATCCTACTCCTTTGCCACATTTTTGTCTAAAATTCTTTGAAATATGCATTGAATTCCTTATTTAGATTATTTCCTAGACTCTTCATCATTTCACCAATTTGTGCAGTTATCAGTTATCTAAAATTCTTTGAAATATGCATTGATGTCTATCAGTAATGCCAGTAATGCATTAATAGATTTCAAAGTGAAATCGTAGTTCATTTTGTATCCCATCATTGCTAGCCATTTTGCTCTCGATTCTACTGCCTTTATCATTGAATGGTCTGTGCTGACTACAAAACATATGTCATCTTCAAATTTACTTAATAATTCCCTTCGAATCCTACTCCTTTGCTACATTTTTGTCTTAAATTATTTTAAATATGCATTGAATTCCTTATTCAGATTATTTCCTAGACTCTTCATCATTTCACCAATTTGTGCAGTTATCCGTTTATCTGATTGCCAGTTTACCTTACCAATACCAGGTACATTTTTTGTAGATAGAAAAATGTATAGACAAGCAGTGATTTGTACTTACATGTGTTGGACTTCTTTGATCTTATTTTCTTCATATTCTCTTGTAGTTGGTGTAGTAACAGTTCAGTGAGATCTACCTGGTGATCTTTCTTCACAATTTTATATGCCACATCCACCGTGCTGTAGGGTACACTGTTTAGTCTGCTAGATTGAAATATCTTGTACCCGATGACATGAGCTATGAATTTTATCATTGGTTCTTTGATGGTTGAGATTTTTAGTGCCCTACCATCCCATTGAGCTCCAGTTTTCTTTTCAACGTCAGGATGAGATGAACTTCAAAAGGCTTTTTCTTTGTCAGTTGTAGGGTACCCAATAACCCTACTGATAATTTTCTTTGTGACCTCAACAAGTTTGTCTAGCCAGAATTTCCCATCATGAAATCTACTCAAAACAATTCTTATCTAATTAGTGCTGAATGTTTGTGGGAAGTGTGTAAAATGTGATAACCTTGAATCCTCGATCTTCTTATAATCAGATTTTATCTTTCCATCCGGTCCACAAACTTGTTGATAAGTAGCAATGGTCTCAAAATCACCTACTTCTCCAATTTTGCAGTGAATATAGGCCCTCACATTTTTTGTTAACAAAACCCTATCTAGAATACTTGAAAATGTGCCCATATTGTCCATTTGTGCTGCAACCTTGGGATGTGGTTTGAATTTGGCCTCGGTGAAATTAGCCCTAACAATTAATTCTACTTCCTCCTCAATGTTTTGTGATTTGCTTGTAGTCAATGTTGATGCCATAAATTGTTTCTTAGGGTTTCAGCAAGCAAAAGATAACCAGTGTTCAGTAGGCAAATGAACTTACTTGATATTGTCGAAGAATTGTTGTCAGTTCGATCTATAGTAGCTTTGAATCTTTTCTAGAAAATCTTTAGCTCAAACTCTTCTATGTAAAATCTCTATTCTTCAAAATTGAAATGTAACAATGAACTCTGTTTCTATGTATTTATAGATTTTTTTGATATTCCTGCTCAAAATTTGTTGCATTAAATGTGTGACCTAACTTTTGATATGAAACAACTATCAGCTCGGTAATGTCTACAATTTCCTTTTCTCAGTTAATATAGAATTTCTTCATCGGTTTGCACTGTTGTCGATTAACCTTGTATAGTGATCACCGACAGGTAATCAAGTCTTGTTTCTTCTTTTACCGACTATGTGACATTTGCAAACTCACAACACATAAACCATAGTTCATCTTTATTCATGTAGATTTGGTATTTGTACATCATATATAAGGAACTTTATGTAAAATGTGATCATTTAAAAATGTCAGTTCCATACATACCTTTATCATCTTAAGTAGAGGTACTGATGTCACCCAATCCAATGGATGAGGTTTCACTGACAGTGTTACTTGACTCAGCATTCTCATTAAATGCTTTCTTCCACATTGTGTTCCTTAACTTTGTAATTTTTGCAATGTTATATCTACTCTCAAATATATGGTTTTCATCAAGTGCTCAGCCTCTATAATTCTTTCTTACATGACTGACCTTGTGACAGTGCATACATGCCATTCCTACATTTGTCTAGTTTCTTGATTGTCCAATTCGACTCTTTCTATAACAGTTTGCTACAATATGTCCATACTGACCACATACAACACAATTAGTCCATGTATTATAATCCCAAACATATGAGTTACCTTGTCTCTTCAGTTGATATGGCTTTAATTGTAGTTTCTCTTTAGGTGTCCAGACTTGTTTCATTTTTGCCTTGCAGTCCCTTGCAGTGTGCCCATGCTTATTAAAAGTATAGCATATTTTCTCCTCGGTAGTATTATTAGCAATGTCAATTTGCTTAGCTCTGCATTGATAAGCTAGATGTCCAAACTTACCATAGTAATAATAGTATCCATTGAATTTAGGAATGATGGGAGGTTTACCTTGTGCTTTCCTTTTGCACACATTAGATGTATGTCTTGGTTTTCCACAGTGATAACATGTTAACACTTTAGGTTTCTAACTTTGATTGTTATTGACTTTTTTAGCTTGTTGTGATGATTCTCCCTTATTGGTGTAGCCTATACAGACTTTGCTTCCGAATCTCCTCTAATTAGTCAGGAAGTCATCAATCTTTTTAGAACTATCCTCAGCTATCTTCATTATTTCATTGTGTTACTTTTGTATATTTATTTCATTTCTCAATTTTTCATTATCTTCTCTGAGTATTGCAACATCTTCAAGTCTTCTTGATAATTCTCTATTTACTCAGTTCATTTCTTGATTAATTGTCATCATCTGATTTGATACTTGGAAGTGACGATCAGTGAGTCTCTATATTTCACTTTCTTTTGCTTGAAGTTGTTCAGTCATCAGTCTTCGGTCTTCAATAGCTAGATTCTGATCTTGTTCAACTTTCTAGCATTGTTCATGATTTCCACCATTCTCACCATTTGAGATTCATGACTGATTTGAAGTGCTTTCACTTGCTTAGATAGATGTTGATTCTTTTCAGATAAATCAGAGATTATGCTTTCAAATCTGTCAAAAATGCTTCCAGAGCTTGATCCAATATGATCAAATATTTCATCAATAGGTTCTTCATGATAATTGATTTCATTCAACTGAATTGCAAGGTTCTTTCTTTCAACCAATAATTTCTTTAGTTCTTCCTTAGCTTGTTTATACTATTCCACAAATATCTGTATTTGTATCTTCTAATTCTCAATAGTCTTGTCAAGTTTGTATCTCTCCATGACTTAGATATTTACCCTTCAGTGGTTAGACTATTCAACAAGAGAATTGAGCTCTGATAGAAATTGTTGGAATTAGGAGAGATAGGTACTAAGAGGGGAGGGGTGAATCAGTTCCTTCAAAAACTTTACTTGTAAAACCTTTCAGATCTATAACTGTATACTATGATAACTGATCAAAATAACTTGAATCTAATTGCATAAATCAATCATCTAGTTAACTTAAGAAAGTAAACAACATGAAATCAATATGAAAATCACATAACACAAGTATTTTGGTAATGCAAAAACCCTTGTAAGAAGGTAAAAACTATGGTGGGGATGACACCCACAAATTCTTCACTACTGCAGATAGAAAAGGTTGCCTGTTAAGGCTATAAGTTTTGATCACTTCTGGTGATCTTACCTTGTTAGGAGTAACATATTAGATCAGCTAGATCTACCTAGTTATAGGATTTAGACAACACTAATGAAGTGTGTAATTGGTTAAGAGATTTACATAAGACTGTTAAGTCTACTCTGTTAAGAGATTTTATCAAAAACTCTATCACAATTGTCAGAAATTAATAGGCAATTATCTTCTAGTTGACAACTCAATTGTCTAAAATATATCAATAGATGCTCATAAAATATCACCTTGACTGTGATGATTCACTACTCTATTCTGTTTGGTAGCCTTCTATGGTTCTATGTAATCTGATATCCTCTGTACTCTATTCTTCTCTGTAAATTGATTGACTTGAAGTTAGGCAATGGCTTCAAGTGCTCCGTGATTCATATATATTAGTTCACCAACCTCATAAAATGTTGCAAACATATAAAATATATAGTGTTTTATTTTTTCCACTTTAGCAAAAAATTAGGTTACAAATATAATCATAACCCTAAGATCTACGGTGCAAAATTAACCTAGATCGACTATTACAATAAGATAAACATTACATTTAATGAGTATCTTTTACAATAAATGATCCTTGATCTTGGTAAACCATTTTATGATCTATTGTTACCCTTTGCATAGAAGAATGTGCCATTTCAGATTACTATGCCATTTTTTGTGATCATCGGTAAACACTATATAATTTTCTTAGTGTATACTGTGATGCTCGGTGTTTATTGTGTATCAGTGTCGATGTCACTGGTGCTCGGTAAACTCTATGATGCTTGGTGTAAAGGCTTTACCGACTGCTCTATCTTACTTTTGGCTACCGACCAACCCAATATAAGTAACCGACTGACCTGTTTACTATCCTTTGATACTAATGACAACCTTAAATGCTCAATAGAGATTAACAGTGCAATCTGATCTTTGAATTTATTATCTCCTTATAGAGATATGATAAACCATTCTCTTTTTAGCCATAGATTTTTCCTTTTAATCTTCATCATTGATTTTCCCTCTTTAACCTTCCTCAGAACTTGTGCCTTAAAACATTTTCAATATTCATCAGCCTATCATCCTTGAATTTTTCATCCGTAGATCTTCATAACAAACTTTATCTTTATCCTTGGAATCTTCTAGATTCATCCAGCTCATCATCTCATGTCAAAAATCACATGTTCCTCCTTATTTCTCCTACTCGGTCAATACCGTGATATGTTTGTTTCTTCCTACTCGATTAATACCACACCCAATATACACTGCATCTTCTCAGTGTATACTAAGTTCTTCATATACAAACCAAACTAAATTGTTCATTCTTGATCTTCAACACTTAATAGAATCATGTAAGCTAATCAAATCATTATCAAACTGTCATAGACTCATCAATAAGTCTCCCAATCAATACCTTAATCATAACTTACTCATACATCTCATCTTCATGCTAATATCTCTTTCTTCCACCAATATTAATTTCTTCAGATTTTTGCAACTATCATGATAAGTACAATCAAAACTAGTTGACATTAATGACAATATACTAACTAATCTAATATCTCACATATAACTTAGTTTCTTGGTGATCATCATCACATTCTCCCATTCTATTCTCCAAGTGGTTTATTATTTGTATTCTAACAATCTCTCCCTTTGGAATTGATGGAAACAGAATATGAAATATACCATAGAATGCCAAAGAAATCTTAAATGTCTACAACTAAGTCTTTATATTGTGACTTGGTTAGCTCTCCCTTAGCTTAAGAATTTAATATGTTTAATCACTACACATCATTTGTCTCTCCTGTAGTATGTTTTCTATTCAATTCATATTCTCCCCTTTTCAGTTATCTTCATTCCTAAATGATATTTCATGCTATTATCTCCCTTTGGCAACAATGCCAAAAATAATCTCTTCAGTAGCCAAATAAGTATCTTTTTTTTTTCATTTCCAAATTCTTGTACCTTGCATGTACATATATTCTCATTTTCAGCTTGTCTTTCATCTTCTCACAACCTTAGGAATCCCAAATGGTGAACATCATGCATCAACATAATTAGATCTTTTGATAAAGTATAGGTTGATGCAATCTCATATCACCTTAGTGACTATTAGATAGGGGATGGACCCCTAGTCTACTTCTCAAGTACTCAAATGTATCCTTTGGTAAGGTTTTGGTGAATATATTGGCAAGTTTCTCCTATGACTTTACATATTCCAATTTGACCTATTTTTCTTGAACTTACTTCCCTAAGAAATGATATTTGATAGATATGTACTTTTTCTCGCATGCATCACTAGATTCTTTGAAATGTTTATAGCACTTGTGTTGTCACAATAGATTATCACTTGATTTGTGACTTCTTCATTAATACCTTCCAACAATTTCTTTATCTATACAATATTTGAATAGTTAGCAGCAATAGCTACATATTTGGCTTTAGCAGTGGACTAAGAAATACATCCTTGTTTCTTTCTTATCCATGTTACTAGTCTTTCTCCTAAAAAGAATAATCCACTAGCAGTGATTTTTCTATCATCAATATTTCTATCTTAATCAACATCTATATAAACTTTAACTTCAAAATTGTCTTCTTTCTTATACCATAATCCATAGTTTGTAGTGTCCTTCAAATATCTCAAGATTATTTTCATAGAAATCATGTGTGTCTCTTTAGGATTAGCTGAAAATCTATCTACAATGCTAACAACATGTGCAATATCTAGTCTACTATGCACAACATACATCAATTTTCTAATCATACATCTATATAAGGTTTAATTTACCTATGTTGAATTGTCATCCTTGGTCATCTTACATCGAGTTACCATAGGTGCACTGACTAGTTTTGTGTCTTCCATACTGAATGTCTTCAAGACTTCTTTAATGTATTTAAACTGTGTTATGTAGATACCTTCCTTTTGTTGTTGTATTTACAAACTACGAAAGAATTTGATCTCTCCAAGTATTGACATTTCAAACTCTTTTCTCATTTCATTAGCAAAAGACTTACATAAAGTATCATGACCTCCAAATATGATATCATCAACAAAAATTTTAGTAATAAGAATATTATCATCAGATTCACATTTCAAATATAGATTATTGTTGTCACTTGTTCTAACAAATCCATTGCTGATCAAATAAGAGTGCAATCTTTCATACCATGCTCTCGGTACTTTCTTCAATCCATAAAGTTCCTTGTGCATCTTACAAGCCATGTTATTCTGATTTGGATCCATAAAACCTTCATATTGTTCAATGTATACCTATTCTTCAAGTATCCCATTTAGAAATGAAAACTTAACATCCATATGATATACCTTGAAACCTTTGTAAGAAGCATATGTAGGTAGTATTCTCACTCCTTCAAGTCTAGCAATAGGTGCAAAAGTTTCTCCATAGTCAATTCTTCTTCTTGTGCATAACCTTTGCAGGCTAATCTTGATTTATTCCTTATAACATCTTCATTATCATTCAAATTTTTTTTGAAAATCCATTTTGTGCCAATTACATTTTTGTCTTTAGGCCTTGATACTAATGTTCATGTCTTGTTTTTCTATATTTTCTAAATCTCTTCATTCATTATTTTAATCCAATCATCATTTGTCAATGCATCCTTAATATTTTTAGATTTAAATTCACAAACCAAAAATGTAGTGTTCCTCAACTTACTTCTTTCCATCATTCCCAGTCCTTTTTGTCCAATTATTTGATCATGTGGATGGTGTCATCTTACATATTTTGCTAGTGCAGGATCAGATCTTTATTCATCAACATTTTCCTTGGTAACTATTTATTGTTGCTTGTTCTATAAGGATTTTTTCTCGGAAGCATTATTCTATTGTTCAGTGACACCAGACTATTGCTCAGGTAGAGTGTCTGGATCTTCTATATAAACAAATCTACCATAGCTTTTTGGTTCCTTCTTTCTTTCTTCATCATTTTTCTCAGAAAACTCATCAACTCTCATATTTTCTCATTCAATCATCTTGTTAGTAGTTTTGTTCAAACATTTATAAGTCTTACTTCTAGTAGCATATTCTAGAAATATGTCTTCATCACCTTTAGAATCAAATTTTCCATTTCTATCATCTTTTAGAATGTAACATCTACTTCCACATATTTTGAAATAACTCAGATTAGGTGTCTAGCCATACCATATCTCATAAGGTGTCTTGTTTGATTCTTTCTTTAGTTGTACTCAGTTCAGTGTATAGACAACAATATAGATAGCTTCTCTCCAGTAAATTTGTGCAACATATTTTTCAATTAGCAATATTCTAGCACAATGAACAATTGATCTGTTCCTTCTCTTAGCTAAATATACATTCTATTGAGGCATCCTCGGTGTTGATACCTCTCTCTTGATTCCATGATCATTACAAAAGTTAGTAAATTCATTAGAAATGAATTCACCACCTCAGTCAGATCTCAAGCATTTCACTTGCTTACTAGTTTATTTCTCTACTTTTCCTTTGTAGGTCACTTAGACATTTGAAAAGGTTCTGATTTTTCTTTTAAGAACATCACAGACATCATTCTAGAGAAGTCATCAACAAATAAGATAAAATATCTATCTCCATAATAGCTCTGAGTTCTCATTAGACCACACAAGTCAGTATGAACTAAATCCAAAATTGCATTAGATGAATATTGTTTTCTCTTGAAACTAGACTTCGACATTCTACCCATTTGACATTGTTTGCACATCACATGGTTAGGCTTAAATATACTTGGTAAACCTCTGACTTTTATTTTCTTACTAATCTTAACCATGTCAAATTTCACATGACATAACCTCTTGTTCCATAACCAAACATCATCATTCTTAGCCAATAAACATGAAGTTTCAATATTATCCAAGTAAAATAGGTTACCTTTTGATTGTTCACCAATACAGATCAATTTTCCAACATCGTCATATATCTTTACTCTTATTTTCTCAAATGCAACTCAATGACCTATATTATTCATTTGTACAACACTCAACAAATTATAGTTAAGTCCTTTCACCCAATAAGCATTTTCACATCTGATCTTGTTATTAATCAATATTGTGTTACACTTAATTACATTAAGAGTTGTCATTAGTGTCACACATATAGTCGGTAAAGGATGCAAATAGACTAGTCAGTCAAAACACCAAGTATAGTAACTGAGCATAGCACTAGCAGAATCACAAGTTGACCAAGCATAGTCATCGAGCCAGATGATCATCAAGCATGTCGAGTATAGTTACAACCGAGTATTCATATTTACCGAGCATAAACATTTTACCAAGATAGGAATGCAATATTTACCGAGTGATACATGAATGACATAGAAGTTTGGAATGACACTAAAAACAAGGAAAATGGTTTATACCAAGCTAGAAAAAGGTTTACATAGATCAAGGTAAATATTTATTGGAAATATAATTTTTTTTGGTGATGATCCCTATGCAGTTTAGATTTAGGTCATTTATATGGATTGTTGATCAAGTGTATTCTAGATGATTTCATAACCCTAATTAGGTAAAATCTTTACGATATAAGAATTGTCAAGATGTCAAATTGTATTATTAAAGAAGTGAAGTAGCCTCCTATAGGGGACATCGAAAGATTAGACATGGTTTTGAAGTTATGCATTGAACAAGTATTCACAATGAAATTAGAAGTAGACCATAGACTACCAAACAATATTTAAGGGACAAATATATCATAGAGAGGTGATATCAGTTAAGGACTAAGCAGATCTGATATTCAAAAAATTAAGTTTCTACATCCAGATCAAATTACTGTTACTTTCTAACAATTGTGGTAGACAAAACCTCCCGACATAGTGCACACTTAACAATGTTGCTTAAATCCTCTAAAAGGTAGATCTTAATAGGTCTTAAATGTTACTCTTAATAGGTTAAGATCATCAGAAGTGATAAAAATTGTAAGCCCTAACATGCAACTTTATTATTGCAGTAGTGAAGCTTTGTGGGTGTCATCCCCACCGCAATTTTTACCTTCTTACAAGGGTTTCTCCAATACCAAAATATATGTTTCAAGTGTATAAATTTTCATAAATGTTTACTTGTTAGATTAGAAGCATTTCATATTTCAATTATGTTATGAATGAATGTAAATGTTAAATATGACAGTCGGTTAAAAGAAAGATATTATCTTAAGAATTAAGATCAAAAAGTTTTTAGGGTTACTGATTCACCCCTCCCCTCTCAGTAACTCACCTTTCCATAATTGCAACAATTGGTATCAGATCTAGTTCTCTTGTTTAAGAAGTTTAATCACTAAAGAGGAAATATCCTTAGAGATGGAAAGGTATAAGCTTGATAAGATAATTTAAAATCAAAAATTGGAGATGCAGATTCTCCTAGAATAGCTTAAGGATGTCAAGGAAAAGATGAGAGAATCATTCAAAAAAAGAAAGGAATTAGCATTTTTGCAAAATGATACTCAGTATCATGAAGAAGAGATAGAATAATTATTTGAAGGATCTAGAAGTATATCTGATGCATCTGAAGGAACTATCTCAGATATATCTGAAAAGAATCAACACCTCACCAAGCAACTAAAAGTACTGCAAATTGGACAAGAGACACAAATGGTGAGAATGATTGAAGTTATGAACAATACTAAATAAGTTGAACAAGAGATAAATATGGCTATTGAAGATAGAAGACAAATGATTGAGAAATTGGAAGAAAAATAATTTGAAATACTAAGTCTAAATGTGCATCACTTTGAAACTTCTAATCAGATGATTTTCATGAATCAAGAAGTCAACCGAGTGAACAATGAGCTTTCTATAAAATTGGAAAACATTGGTGAATTAAGGGAAGAGAATGAAAGATGAGAAATGAATTGAAGATGCAACAACAAAACAACAAAATGATAAAGAAAACTGAGGAAAGTACCAAAAGGATTGATGAATTCTTAATGAGTTAGAGAGGACTGGACAACACTACCGGTTTAGGTTATACCAAGTAAGGAGAGTCATAAAATCAAGAAGAGAAAAGGAATACCTATGCAAATCCCAAACCAAAGAATCTCTCATGCTATCACTATGGAAAACTAGGTCACACAACAAATGTCTGCATAAGTAAAGCTAAAGGTACTCCTAACACTATTCCTAACTTTGATGGTTATTGATACAATTGCAACAAGTATGGACATCAAGCATATGAATGCAAATCAAAGATGATCAAGTCACCTAAGAGTAACTACATGGAAAAGAATTATTGTAATTGAAACAAGCATAGTCATATATCACAAGAATGTAGGGAACAACTAAAAAAAGTTTGGAAACCAAAGAGACAAAACAATACCTATCAATCGAGAAGGCAAGGTAATTCTTACACTTAGGATTATAATACTTGGGTTAATTATAGAGCATGTGGAAGATATGGTCATATTTCTGAGAATTGTATGAGACTACACTAGAGAGGTAAATTTAGAAAGTGGACAAATTTAGGAATGTCATGTCTACATTGTCACAAGGTCAGTTACTTAAGTAAAGATTGTAGAAACCAAGTGCTAGAACCAAATGGTGATATGAATGAGAATACTATTGATACCAAGCACTAGAACCAAAGACAATGCAAGAACAAGCACAACAGTCAATGATACCTCATCCTTTAGATTAGGTGATTTCATGACTTCTACTTAAGTAAATCAAGTAAATATGGGAACTGAATTTTAATTAGTTATATCTCACAAAATTTCCTTATATTTTTTGCATGACTACCAAATCAACATGAATTTAGATGCACTATATTTTTATATTTTATGAACTTGAAATGAGCATAGTCGGTAAAGCATGACCAAGTAAGAGTTTGTTAGTCGGTGAAAATGGTAAAGTTAACCAAGTAGCATATTCAACCAAGTGCTGATAGTGTTAACTGAGGTAGATTATCTAAAGGAGATAAATGAATGTTTGATATTTAATTGAGTAGTAGTTGGTGAAGCATTTAATGCAACATATTTATGTCAAAAAGGGTTTTTGGGTATAAATACACGTCAATCCAACTCATTTTTCATATTTCATTAGAAGAGAAAACCAAAGAGAAAAAGTGAGAAATTTGAGAGACCATATTTTGAGCTATTACAGTGATTTGTGCATTTCATAGAGTGTTTCGAAGTTATTCAAGAATGTTTGGAGAGTAGCTGAGTTATTTGAACATAGGTTTTATAAAGCCATAATTTGTTATCAATAATGGCTTCTACTTTGAAAACTGTTCAATCGAAGGCTAATAAGGATAAGAAAGTCACATTAATCAAAAGAGAAACATGTGAAGAACCGATCTAAAAATTACATCCTAAGGTCGCATCATAGATCGATGAAAAGGGAAATTTTTCATCTATATCACCTAGGGTTTTGTTGGTGAAGGATATTCGATCATATATTCACTGCAAGATCAGTGAGATAGGTGATTTCAAGCTTCAATCCACATATTAGGAGCTATGCATAGATGAGAAACTAAAATATTAGCACAAACATCTAGAAGTAAAAGGATTGACAAATGCAGTTCACTTCCCAAAGGAATTTAAGATAGAATGGATTAGGATTGTACTTAGTCAAGTACACAATGGAACTATGTGGTTAGATAAACCAATAAAGATCACCGAGGATGTGATTCACATGGTCACTAGATACCAGCATTGGACAAGGAAAAAGACCTAAGGCACCCACCGAAGAGTGAGATAGATAAGTTGATTGGAGCATAATGAGACACTAGAGGAATGAGGATAAACATAATTGATGATCTAGAGAGTATATTTGGAGTATATGTGATTGCATACAAGATATTTCAATCTAGAAGATCGAATAATGTTCCTTACGGAACTGTTGATATCACTTACAAAATTGTGAAGAAAGGTCTTCAACTTGACCTAGCTGAGTTGATGTTAAGGCAACTGGAGGAGAACACAAGAACAATCCAAGTTGCAAAATCTAACACCTACAAGCTTTGATCCCTATCGCATGTATCTTTTTCTACTTATAGAACTCATTTCTCTCAATTGGTAATGTAGAGTGGGATGTAAATAAGTCCATCATCATTCAAATCAATGAATTTATAAAGATCTTAGATAAGAATTTTGAGCCAGTCATGGATGACTACTTTAGCAAATTCAAGGATAGAATGCACAAAAGGAGTAGAATTCCTGCACAGTTAGTCTAGAAATAAAAAGATGACATATATTTCTTAGTGGACACTAACACCACACTAATAAAGGAATTTGAATCAAGGATTGCATGGCTTCCACTGATGGACTATGAAATAGATATTGACTGAGGTGATGAACTACAACTAATTGAGAACCTGATTGATGAAGAACAAGTGATTAGAGATCACCGAGCACTGAATTGTTATGTAAGGTAATTGAATCAATCATTATGTTGTCATTGATGTCAACTAGTTTGACAATACTTATCATGGTAGTTGAAAATATCTACACATCTGTAGAAAGGAGAGAAAAGATGAAGAACCAAGATATCTACATTGAAGAAGATGGATATGATAGATGAGGATAAGGAATACTCTTCGTAACTTATTGATGAGTCTATGACTTCATATTATTGACTTGATTATGTTGCATTAATCTGTTATGAAGTTAGAAGCAAACTTTTATGAAGCAATGTGGTTAGTTAATGAAGCATTCCAGTATACATCAAGCCAGTGTAGTGTATACTGAGTGACAGTATCAACCAAGCTTGTGTTCATCGATGCATTTATTTGTTAACTAAGTATGGAAAAAGAACTAAATGATTAGTTTAGCTGATAGAAATTGATGAGCTATAAAGTGTATGATTACAAGGTGGAAAGATAAAGTTTGTTGTAAGATCTATGGATAAAAAAATTTGAGGAAGATCCAAAGGATGGAAACCAAATGTGTTACTGACACATCAGCCAAGGAAGGTTTAAGCGGCAAAAGCAACGAAGGAGATTAAGTGGAAAAATATGATGGATGAAAAGAAAATGGTTTACTTGTCTATTTAAGAGACTAGGGTTTCATAGTGAAACAAATGCCAAAAGAAGGAGACTTCAGAGATATCATGTGAACAAGCTTCATGCATTCCTGATCATACTGGTTAAAGATGAACTAAACTACAAAACAGTACCGAGCATCAAAAAGATTTACCGAGGGACAGTAAGTTATTCAATGTTGATGAACTGAAAATGAAATATTGATCAGAGTATTTTATGGACTTAGGATAGATCTGAATATCTGCAAATCAAGTTGCATTGTAATCAAATCACCTTCTATTATAGTTTAACCATTGTAATCAGATAAAATATCTTAACCGAGTGGACTTGAAAGTCTTATTATGTCATTCATAGAATGTACATTGTTATCATGTCAACCCCATAGTGAATGCTGGTTGGACGATAACTGTTAGTGTTAAATCCTATAACAAGGTCACACCTTATAGTGTGTTTTCTAACCTTTACCAGGGTTGGCTCTTCACCGAGCTCACTTCAAAAGAGTGAAAAGTTCTTGGGTTACCAGTCCCAGGTGGTTCTTCCCTTTGCAGGGTTTCCACGTTAAATATCTTATGTTATGTGTTTATGTGGTGATTTTTTGGATATAATATTTTACATATTGCATATTTGGTTTGGTTGATAATCTCTATGAGCAATTAACTGGTAATCAGTAATTACACAGAGAGTTAGTATTTTCTGTTTACTGAGCTGTAGAATTAGCTGAATTTTTTTTGTGATATACATTTTGTATTTGGGACTATGGATAACTAATTCACCCCCCTCTCAGTTATTCTAGCAATTGGTATCAGAGAAGATTAGTTTCTTGGAACAAAGTTTTAAGGACTTCAGCACAAGGATCACAAAATGTATAAGAGGCAAGTGCCAAACCTAAATAAGGACAACTTTACAATATGGAAAAGCCAAATGAGACTGCATATATCTGGGATTGGGAATTTTTCCCTTGCCCTATTGGATAATGCCTACTTAGCACCACCTATAGGACCTTTGACTCTTGATCAATTAAGAGATAGACATGAGCATAATGTTGCTATGATGGAGATTTGTATTGCTTTATCAGATGTCAAGGATTGTGTTACCACAAAGGAAATGTGGGATAAACTTACCCAAGTTTATAGTGGTGATGATAATGTCAAGAGAGCTAGAGCTAAAAATTTAAGAGGAAGATTTGATCATATAAAAGTGAAAGAAGGAGAAAATATAGTGTAGTATACAAACCAAATAAAGGAGGTAGTCAATGATATCATAGGATCTGATGGTGTAATTGAAGAAGATACAGTGGTAAGCAAAATTCTTAGAACCTTATTGCCTGTTTATGCAATCTGAATATCTGTAATACATAAAATGAGGTTTGCACTTGGCAACACTCTCACTCTTGATAATTTGATTGGTAAGCTAACAACTTTTGAACTGAACAACTATGATAATAGTGTTGTACTACCTATTGAGTCTACTTTCATGACTTCTATGAGGATCGCTAAGTCTAGTAGTAGAAGCAATAATGATGATAATGATAGTAATACTGATGATGAGCTTGATGAGCTTGAAGCTCTTATGGCTAGAAGATTACGTAAAGGTAAAGGTAGATATAGGGGTAAATTACCTTTAGCATGTTTTAACTACAAAGAAGTTGGTCATATTGCTGCTAGATGCCCGAACAGGAAAGAAGATGATAGAAATAAAGACCAATTTGGTGAAGGAAGCTATGGGAGGAAAAGCAACAAAAGTTACCGACACTACAACAGAGACAACCGAGACAATAATGACAAAGGTAAAAAGGTATGTTACATTGGCGAAGAGATTGATATTGATATTGTTTCAGATGATGATGTAGAAGTAGTATTTGTTGCTATGAAGGATGATTCTAAGGAAGAAGAAAAGTATGTAGAGACAACACTGATTTCTAAGGTTAATAAAAATGATACATGGATCATTGATAGTGGATGTACCCATCACATGACTAGTGATGAAGAAAAATTTGATCATCTTGAGCAATATAATGGAGGATTTGTAAAAATGGGTAATGATACACCTTGTATGGTTAGAGGAAAGGGATCTTTACTGATAAATAATAAAATCAAATGTGATAATGCTTATTGGGTAGAAGGATTGAATTACAATTTGCTAAGTGTGTCACAACTTAACAACTCACATCACCGAGTAGCTTTTGAGAGCAAAAAGGTTAAGATATTTGATGATGGAGGAAAACTTGTTGGAATAGGAGCACAAACGAAAGGTAACTTATTTTTATCTTGACAATGATAAGTCTTCCTATTTAATAATGCAAAATGAGTATGCATGGTTGTGGCATAAAAGGTTATGTCATGTAAACTTTGACAACATGATTAAAATCAGTAGAAAGAAAAAGGTTAGAGGTCTGCCTAGTCTAGCAAAGTTGGATCATATTATGTGTCATGAATGTCAAAAGGGTAAAATGACAAAATCTAGTTTTAAGAGTAAAGACTATTCAACAAAGATAATTTTGGAGCTAGTTCACACCAACCTATGTGGTCACATGAGAACACATAGATATTATGGATATAGATACTTCATTATGTTTGTTGATGATTACACTAGATTAATGGTTGTGATGTTTTTAAAAGAGAAATCAGAGGCATTTAAGATGTTTAAATGGTACAAAGAAAAGGCAGAGAAAGAAACCAGTAAGGAACTAAAATGCTTGAGATTTGACAGAGATGGTGAATTTATTTATGATTAATTTACTAACTATTGTAATGAGCAATGTATAAAAAGATAGGTTTCTACACCAAGAATTCCTCGGCAGAATGGGATTGCTGAAAGGAGGAATAGATCATGTTGAGTGTGCAAGGACACTGATGCTACAGAAGAATGTTCCTTAGACATACTAGAGAGAAGTAGTTAGCATAGTTTTTTATGTGCTAAACCGAGTACAATTGAAGAAGGACACAAATAAAACACCCTACGAGCTATGGTTTGGTCACAAATCGACTATAAGTTACTTCAAAAATTTTGGTAGAAAATGCTTTATTATAAAAGATGAAAGAAATGGAAAGTTTGACTCTAAAGGGGATGAAGGGATATTTCTTGGATATTCCACTAAAATAAAATCCTATAAGTGTTTGAATAAAGTTACTAATAAAATTATTGAAAGTACTAATGTCAGGGTTGATGAATTTGATACTAAGAATAGTAAAGAAAGCACTAGGGAAATAGAAGATTATGGTAGATTCACTTACATTGAACAACTAGAGTACCTACTGAAGCCGCAGACTATGTCAACCAGTCATCAGGAAAACAACACCGAGGAACAGCAAAGAGAAGTCGATGATCAGGAAGGACCTACCAAGAAAGCACACAAACCTGAACATGATGATCAACAAAGAAGAGATCAAGTACTAGCTAGATTTTTCAAAAGACATCATCTTGAGAACCAAATCATTGGTGATAAGCAAGCTGGCATGATGACAAGAAGTAAGTTGAGACAAGGTACATGCTTAGTTTGTGAGTTTGAACTGAAAAATGTTAAGGTTGCATTAGAGAATGAAGAATGGGTAAATGCAATGAATGAAGAGATAGAACAGATAGAGAAAAAAAATACATGGACTTTAGTACCTAGGCCTAAAGATAAGAATGTTATCAATACTAAATGGATTTTCAGAAACAAGTTGAATGAAAATGGAGAGGTTACAAGAAACAAAGCTAGACTTGTATGCAAGGTCTATGCACAGGAGGAAGACATAGATTATGGTGAGACTTTTGCACCTCTTCCTAGACTAGAAGGAGTCAGAATGTTACTTGCATAAGAAACACATAAGAAGTTTAAAGTTTATCAAATGGATGTTAAGTCTGCATTTTTGAATGGGATACTAGAAAAGAAGGTCTACATCGAACAACCAGAAGGGTTTGTTGATCCAAACAAGAAAGATATGGTATGTAGACTACATAAAACCTTATATGGTTTAAAGTAAGCACCTAGAGCCTAGTATGAAAGGCTACATACTTATTTGTTAAGTATTGGTTTTTTCAAAACTAGTGAGAACAACAATCTGTATATGAAAGGAGATAATGATGATACTATCTTGATTGCTGAAATATTTACAAATGATATTATTTTTTGAGGAAAAGATCATATTTGTAAATCATTTGTCGATGAGATGTGCAAAGAATTTGAAATGTCTATGTTTGGAGAGATTAAGTTCTTTATAGGCTTGCAGGTTATTCAGCAAAATGATGGAATATTCATCACACAATCAAAGTATATAAAGGAAGTATTGAGAACATTTGGCATGGTAGATGCTAAACTAGTTGGAACACTAATGGTCATAGGATGAAAATTGACTAAAGATGATGAAACTACAGAGGTGAACCAGAAACTATACTGATCTATGATTGGTAAGTTGATGTATGTAGTGCATAGTAGACCAGATATTGCACATGTTGTGGGAATTGTTGCTAGATTTTATGCAAATCTGGAGTCACACATGATTTCAACTAAAAGAATCTTAAGATACCTGAAGAAAATAGAGGACTATGGATTATGGTATCCTAATGAAGGGAAGTTTGAACTAAGAGTCTACACTGACGTAGATTGGACTGGAAATATTGATGACAGGAAAAGTACCACTAGAGGAGCATTTTTCTTTGGTGAAAGACTTGTTACTTGGACAAGTAAGAAACAACCTTGTATTTCTTAGTCTACTGTTGAAGCAGAGTATGTTTCTACTACTACAATCTATTCTAACATTGCCTACATCAAGAAAGTGTTGGAAGGGATGAATGTGGTAATCACTGAGTCAGTGATTATATATTGTGATAAAAAAAGTGCAATAAACATTTCAAAGAATCCTATAATGCACTCAAAGACAAAGCACATCTCTATTAAGTATCACTACTTAAGAGAACAAGTACATGAGAAGCAAGTTAAATTAGAATATGTTACATCAAAAGAGAAACTTGCTGACATATTTACCAAGCCTCTACTAAAGGAAGCTTTTGAATATTTGAGGACTAGACTTGGGGTTCATCCCCTGTCTACCAGTCACTAATGTGATCTAGAGGTTGCATCAGCCTAATCTTATTAGAAGTTCATTCACATTGATGCAACATAGTTCACACTTTGGATTCTATCTAAAATTGTGAAAGATTTCAGGAATAGAAATCTGCATATTGGTATACTGAGACACAAAGATACATTGTATGCACTAGACAATAGAGAGTCACATGGCTAATATAGAGTTGTATGTTTATGTGTTTCTTTGGTATTTCTATCAAAGGGAGAGATAAACAATATGATAACTGAGGAGGTTACTAGAACATTTGTCTAAGGGAGAGACAATCTGAGAAAGTCAGGGAGAGTTTTGAAGATTTGTTGCTCAGAATAGAAGGAATCTGAGAACTAGAAAGATCATATCTGTAGAGGAAAGTTTGCATTTGTAATGCTTTCATGTAACATAGTGATTAAAAATATTAAGCTAAGGAGAGCTTAACGAGCTACAACATTTTCTTACAGAGTTGTAGAATACATTTTTGGTATGTGTATGGTACACTTCATATTGCTTGAGTTTCCATCAATGCCAAAGGGAGACATTGATGATCTACAACTGATTGAGAACCTAATTGATGAAAAACAATTGATTAGAGATCACCGAGCATTGAATTGTTATGTAAGGTAATTGAATCAGTCATTATCTTGTCATTGATGTCAACTAGTTTGACAGTACTTATCATGGTAGTTGAAAATATCTACACATCTATACAAAGGAGAGAAAATATGAAGAACTAAGATATCTACATTGAGGAAGATGGATATGATAGATGAGGATAAGGAATACTCTTGGTAACTTATTGATGAGTCTATGACTTCATATTGTTGACTTGATTATGTTGCATTAATCTATTATGAAGTTAGAAGCAAAATGTTACAAAGCAGTGTGGCCAGTTAATGAAGCATTCTAGTATACACTGAGCCAGTGTAGTGTATACCAAGTGACAGTATCAATCGACCTTGTGTTCACTGACACGTCTCTTTGTTAACTGAGTATGGAAAAAAGAACTAAATGATTAGTTTAGCCAGAAGAAATTGATGAGTTGTAAAGTGTATGATTACGAGGTGGAAAGATAAAGTTTGTTGTAAGATCTACGACTAACAAAATTCAAGGAAGATCCAAAGGATGGAAACAAAACATGTTACTGACACATCAGCTAAGGAAGTTTTAAGTAGCAAAATCAATGAAGGAGATTAAGTGGCAAAATCTAATGGATGAAAAGAAAATGGTTTACATGTCTATTTAAGAGACTAGGATTTCACAATGAAAAAAATGTTGAAAGGAGACTATAGAGATATCACATGAACAAGCTTCATGCATGCCTAATCATACTAGTTGAAGAAGAACTGAACTATAGAAAAATACTGAGTGTTAGAAAGATTTACTGAGGGACAGTAAGTTATTCAATGTTGATGAACTGAATATTAAATATTGATCAGAGGATTTTATGGACTTAGTATAGATCTGAATATCTGCAAATCAAATTGCATTGTAATTAGATCACCTGTTGTTATAGTTTAACCATTGTAATCAGATGAAATCTCTTAACCGAGTGGACTTGAAAGTCTTATTATGTCATTCATAGAATGTACATTGTTATCCTGTCAACCCCATAGTGAATTTTGGTTGGACAATAACTATTAGTGTTAAATCCTCTAACAAGGTCACACCTTACAGTCTATTTTGTAACCTTTAATAGGGTTGGCTCTTCACCGAGCTCACTTCAGAAGAGTAAAATTTTTTTGGGTTACTGGTCATAGGTGGTTTTTCCCTTTGCAGGGTTTCTACGTTAAATCTCTTGTGTTATGTATTTATGTGGTGATTGTTTGGATATCATATTTTACATATTGCAAATTTGGTTTGGTCAGTAATCTCTATGAGAAATTAACTGGTAATCGGTAATTACACAGACAGTTAGTATTTTATGTTTACCGAGCTACAAAATTAGTTGAATTTGTTTTGTGATATACATTTTGTATTTGGGACTGTGGATAATTGATTCACCCCCCTCTCAGTTATTCTAACAGACAATTAGAATAACATAAATAAAAAGATGACATATATTTATTAGTGGACACTGACACCACACTAACAAAGTTAGTTGAATCAAGGACTGCATGGCTTCCACTGATGGACTATGAAATAGATATTGACTGAGATACTAGGTCAATAAAGGCACTTATGGTAGAACTGAAGGACAAAGGTGCAACAAGATTTGGAACATATGAATAAGAAAAGAAAAGAATAAAAATGGACCTAGCCAGAGTTAAAATTGGAAGGAAAATAAAGAAAATTATTGGTACTTTAGAAAAAAAAGTTAGAGAGGAAGAAGCAAAGAATTCGGCTGAAGAGGCAACCGAGGAGCAGATAACTATTGGTAAAAGTGAAGATGAAGAGGAGATCGAGTCAAAAAAGGAGATATAGGCAAAGACACCAAAGGTGATGAAAGGAAAGAGGAAACATGTTGATACTTCTATATGAGAAAGGACAAGGTCCTCTATAGGTGTTTCCCCACCTCAGAGAAGAGGAGTTGCAAAGATAACAAGGCCTAGTACACCTACAATAACTTACCAGAAGAAAAGAGGTACACAAGTTTCTACTGAGGTACTTGAAAAGATGAGAAAATTAATAAGAAGTAAAGATGATGTAGATTATAATGAAGAAGACACAAGTCAATTTAAAGTTGTATTTAATAAAGCACAAACAATTGATGAGCTTGCAGAGGGAATAAAAGAAATAGGAGGACTAGGTCATCCTAAAATCATGAGGTATCCACACATGAATAAAGAGGATCAAGATAAAGAAGAAGAAGCTATCATCTGAATGATGATTAATTTAAATGAGTACCTATTGAATTCTCAAGAAAGATTCTACAATAATTGTATGTCAAATTTTCGGCAAGGTGGACTTATGCTTTGAACACCGAAAAGAAAATGAGAGAGAGATCACTAATTTTGGCAATTCCAAATCTATCTATTCAAGAGATTGAAGATATAATGACAATATACAAATATATTTTTAATGAAAGGGAGAGAATTAAATATCTTACAAGGAAATCTACAAGAGGTTGATGAAAAAAGCATCGAGATATGGAATGAAATCCTAAGATCAAGAGCTGGAGTAGAGAAAACTGCACTTGTAGTTATCACTGAGAAAACTGTAACATGAAGAGGAAAAGGTGTACAAATAGATGATGATTTTGTTATAACACAAAGTAAAATTGAAGATCCTATACATATGTCAAATGTCGATCAACTAGAAGATAACACTTATGCTGAAGATTTCTATCCAGTTGCACAAACAAAAAAAAAGATACTCCAGAGATGTTAAAGTTAATCGAGGAAGAATATGTGTTGATAGAGGATGTCACTAAAGCAAACCTTGATGATCAAGATAAAGAAAATGAAGATATCACTAGTTCTACCAAGAACAAAGAAGAATATGAAACTAGCAAGGTAGCTAGAGCACTAATACTAGGTAATTCTCCTATCTCAGTACAAGTTATTGACATAGAAACTAAGTAGAAAACTGAGGATATTCCACTCGAGAAAAAAATGGATACTACTGAAGACAAGGGTGAGGAAGAAGAAAAAGATACTGTAAACATAGAGGCATATGATAAAGGGGCCCAAGATGAAAAAAAAGTATATTATTATACTACAAGCACAAGGTCACAATCCCTAGAACCTTAGATTGATGGAATTGCAAAGGGGTAGGACACATAAGAGAGTGTATCAATAGAGAAACAAAAGTCAAATCTAGAGAAAAAGGCTCTATTTCTCTATGGTCAATCACCAACTTAGAGAAAATAAGAAGAAAATAAGAAGAAGAAACATGGAAAAGGTCTCGTCGCACTGGATGAAGTGATAGGGATACCTACATGTGACCCAATAACTTTGGACCCTAGAGCTCTTAGGAGGTATGGAGAACTCTACACCTGAAAGGAAGCTTAGGAGAAGCTGAGGCAAGAAATAAAATAAAAATAGGTTCTAGAGGATGTGAAAGAAATATTGATGCAAGTTGTCTCATATGTCAATGTTGATGAGAATACTCCCATCATTGACCAACTTTTAGTACTTATCGAGCACAATAATTCTCCTACAACCAATGCAAAGAAGAAGATTAAAGAAAGAGAAGAGACAAAGATTTAGTACAAGATCATAGAGAATATTAGCCAAGCAATGGCAATTCACAAAGTGAAGTTGTCTAAAATAGTAAATGAAATCAAAGGTATTATTCAAAAGATCCTTAGTGTTTTGAAGAAAATTTCTACTATAAATTCATTTACTACATAAATTAATGAAAAGTTGAAGAAGTTAGATGAAGATCTACAGAAAAGTGTTGAAAGTTCAATCACCAAACCCCATGCATTAAAACTACATTATTCAAAGGTTAAACATATAGAGAGGTTAAGAAATGAATTGAGAAGAGAAGATGACAAAATAAAGGATCAATTAAATGAGCTATAGGCTAAGTTATTACCGCACATAGAGGTGAAGCAATGAAATGTTAAAAAGGAAAAGGAGTTAGTTTCCACTCCCAAACTATCAGTTGTAGATCATATTCTTGATATGCATGCCTAGGTAGGCCTAGAAAAAATTACTCTGGACAGTCTGAAAGAGGAATGGGAAAACCTTTTGACCAACCTTAAGAAAACCCACTAGAACATTTTTGACAAGCTGTAATTATATATTTTTGGCATTATTATCAAAAAGGGAGAAAACTATATATATGATTATGTACTTTACACCAAGGCATATAGACAGGGGGAGTCTAAAGTTTTTAAAGTATACAAGTTTTGGAATTTTGGAAACTATTTTTTGCATATGGCATACATATGTGTTTTTGTCACTAATACCAAAGGGGGAGAATGTTACACTTAATTACATTAAGATTTTTCATTATTGTACTACATATAGTCGGTAAAGGATGTAAATAGACTAGTCGTTCAAAACAACAAGTATAGTAATCGAGCAGAGCACTTGAGCAGAATGACAAGTTCACCAAGCACAGTCACCAAGCACACCGATTACAGTTACAACTAAGTATTCATATTTACTGAGCATCAACATTTTACCAAGATACAAATGTAGTATTTATCAACTTCTAGATAATGATAAATTTTTTGAATGACACTAAAAACAAGGCAAATAGTTTATACCGAGCTAGAAAATCATTTACATAGATCGAGGTAAAGATTTATTGGAAATATAAATTTTATTCATAATGATCCCTATGCAGTTTTGATTTAGGTCATTCATATGGATCGTTGATCAAGTATTTTTAGATGATTCTATAGCACTAATTAGGTCAAATATTTATGATATAAGAATTGTCAAGATGTCAGATTGTATTATTAGAGAAGTGAAGTAGCCACCTATAGGGGACATCTAAAGATCAGTCAAGGTTGTTCATTTATGCATTGAACAAGTATTCACAATCAAATCAGAAGCATACCATAGGTTACCAAGCAGTATTTGAAGGAAAAATCTATCAAAGAGAGGTGATATCAGTTAAGGACTAAGCAGATCTAATATTCAACAAAGTAAGTTGCTACCTCTAGATCAATTTATTGTTACTTTCTAACAATTGTGGCAAACAAAATCAATTAACAAAGTAGACCTAACTATCTTTTATAAATCTGGTAACTGAGTTCAAAATTACCAGTGTTTCTTAAATCCTCCAAAAAGGTAGATAATAACAGGTCTTAAATGTTACTCCTAATAGGGTAAGATCATCACAAGTGATCATAATTGTAAGCCCTAACAAGAAAATTTATTATTGCAGTAGTGAAACTTTGTGGGTGTCATCCCCACCATAGTTTTTACCTTCTTACAAGGGTTTCTGCGATATCAAAATACATGTGTCAAGTGTATGAAGTATCATTAATGTTTACTTGCTATATTAGAAGTATTTCATATTTCAGTTATGTTATAAATGAATGAAAATATTCAATATGACAGTCAGTTAAAAGAAAGATATTATCTTAAGGATTAAGATCAAAAAAAATTTAGGGTTACTAATTCACCCTTCCCCTCTCAGTAACTCACCTTTCCATAATCCCAACATATTTTTCCTTTACCTTTCACTTGATAGGGTGTATCATTTCTAATTTTTAGAGATCCTCTATTATAATGCTCAAGATGTTCAAACTTATATTCATCACAAATCATATGAATTGTGCAACCACTATCAATAATCCAAGTATCATTTTTGCTTACTTTAGAAATAAGTACCTTTTATGCATACCTTTCTTATTCTTCAGAATCATCCTTCAATGCAAAAAACACCACTTCTACATCTTCATCAGTTTCAAACTTGATATCATAATCTTCTTCAACTAGGTAACATGCTTTTTTTAAATCTCCGTAGTCTCGATTTTCTCTATTTCCTTGTTGTCAGTTGCCTCTTTGATCTCGGTAATTTCTTCTATCATTATTCCTTTCATTTGATCTTTCACTTGTCCTCTCATTATCATTCATGTCAAAACATATTGCAATAATATGATCAATATCTTTATATTTGAAACATATCAAGGGTAGTTTACCTTGGTATTTTCCTTTGCCTTTTGGTAGCCTTCTAGCCATTAATGCTTCAATTTATTTAAGCTCATCTTCTTCAGCTTCATAATAACTTTAATTTCTTATATGATACCTATTGCTTGATCTTCCAATAGTTAAAGATGACACAACTGTAGATTATACCTTAGGTACAATACTATTATCATAGTTGTTAAGTTCAAATGTAATCAATCTCTACCAATCAAACTATCAAGAGAAACATCATTACCAAGAACTGTTCTCATTTCATGTATTACAGAGACTCTAATAGAATAGGCATGCAAAAGTGTTCGAAGAATTTTACTTACCAAAGTTTCTTCTTCAATAATTCTATGTACTCCTTGGATAGCATTCACCACTTCCTTGATTCAATTATTGTACTGAGTGATGTTTTCACCTTCTTTCATTTTCATATCATTAAATTTTCCTCTTAAGATTTATGCCTTTTCCCTGAGAACATTTTGATCTCCTACATGAACTAGTGTTAGTTTGTCCCACATTTCTTTTGTAGTTGTACAATTCTTAATATCTTCAAATTTGGGATCTGATAGAGAAGAAGAAATCTTAATCATCATTTCATTGTGCTCTTATCTTTCTTTCATCTAGTTGATAGTCAAAGGACCAGTAGCAGTTATGAAATTATTTTCCAAATAGTATAAAGTAGAATCTCCAATGCCTGATAGATGTAGCTTCATCCTACTTTTCCATGTTGAGAAATTATCCTTTTTCATCTTTGGTACCTCTCTCTCATACATCTTTATATCTTTAAATTAAGTCCTTAAAACTTCTTCCTTTAAGTAATCTCGCTCTGATACAAATTTTTAGATAACTAACAAGGGGTGAATCATTTATGACTAGTTATCCTATAGTCCCAAATTCCTCTCTGATGTATAATATCAACTTCAAACAAACTAACTAACTAAACATCTTAGTAAAAACTTGAGTGTGCCTCAGTGATTAATTAACTGGTTGTGAGCTAATGTAAGCATATACCCATCTAACTAGTTATTGTAATGTGTAAACCAAAATAACAAACCATCACATGCATACTCATTTAACACTTTATTTTTGACGTGGAAACCCTGTTAAGGGAAAAACCATCTTGGACCGATACCCGAAATATTTTCACTCTTCAAAAGTGAGCTCGAGTAAGAGACAACCCTGTTAAAAGTTATAAAACACACTATAAGGTGTGAGATTGTTAGAGGATTTAGGACTAATAGTTCTCTATGACCATACATTCACTTGGGTCAACAAGAAAACAAGTAACATTCATTGAATGTCATTAATAAATAAAAAGACTATTAAGTCTCACTCGGTTAAGAGATTTTATCTATAGCATTGGTTAGAAAGAAACAATATATGACCTGATTCAAATGCAACTTCCTTTTCTCATTTTTAGATCTATGTTAAGCTCAATATAACTTTGGTCAACATAATCTCTTCAAAATCCTTCTTCCTCTAACTCTGTTCTTCTCGATTAAATTTTTATAATGCTTGGTGTTGTCTGTAGAATTGCTCGTTTCTTACTTCAACCTATCTGACTAGCTTCACATGTATGAGATCTTTTCTTTCATGCACGATCCAATCTTTGAATTTCTTGTCTCCTTATATAGACATGATAAACTATTTTCTTTTCAGCCATATATTTTTCCTCTTAATCTTCATCATTGATTTTTCCTCTTTAACCTTCCTCAAAAGTTGTGCCTTAAAACATTTTCAATATTCATCATCCTTGAATTTTTTTAGTCATAGATCTTCATAAAAACCTTTATCTTTATCCTTGGAATTTTCAAGATTCATCCAGTTCATTATCTCATGTTGGAAATCACACATTCCTCCTTATTCATCATGCTCATTCAATACTGTGATGTGTCAGTTTCTTCCTTCTCAGTTAATACCACACTTGGTATACATTGCATCTACTCGGTGTATACTAATTTCTTCATAAACTGACAAAACTAACTTGTTCATTCATGATCTTCAACACTTAACAGAATCATGTAAGCCAATCAAATCACTATCAAACTATCATAGACTCATCAATAAGTTGTCTAATGAATACCTTAATCATAAATTACTCATACATCTCATCTTCATGCTAATATATTTCCTTGACCAGTATTACCTTCTTTAGATGTTTAGAACTATCATGATAAGTATAGTCAAAACTAGTTCACATCAATGACAATATAACTTCTAATCTAATGTCTCACATATAACTTAGTAGCTCGGTGATCATTATCACATTATCCCATTATTTTCTCCAAGTAGATTATCAGTTGTAGTCTAAAAAAGCCTACAATGTAAAATAGATTTTATTCTCATATCTCCATGTTTTTGGCCGTGCCTTTTGTAATAACTCCATGTTGTCACAAGTAGCTTTGGTGGTTCATAAATTAATTTTTCTAAATGATCTGAAGCTTGTTCCAATCCTTTCTCTTTAAAAGGATTCCAAAGATCATTTAAAAGGGATAAAAATTTGAGATAGAAAATTTTGTAAGTTTTGAGTCAGGGATATAATAGATTGTATTAGACTATGTCGATATAGAAATAAAAAGTTTCAGGTCTTTGGCTATTATTGTTGTCATGCCCCTATCTACTCCTGGCTTGGTTTCTAATCCTATAGTTCATATAGATCTTTTGGTGTGATTTCATGTTTTGGTTTGGATTTATTTATATCCAGACTCTTCTTGTGGTGATTTGGATTATAGCTTTGTCTAGATTTTGATTTATATCTCTAATAGTATATGGGCATTATTATTGTGGAAATATTCTTGATCATGTCTTATTTGGTAATAAAACTTGGTAGGAAGTTATTAATTTTTCATTAGATTATAGTGTTGGATCTATTTGATTTAATGAATACAGTACCTGATTCTGACTTTCCTGAGCTATCGGTTTTCTCTATTACATTTATGTACTTTAAAAATTTGTTTTCTTATAAAAGATGATTATTTTAAGTTTTAAGAAAACTCATTCCGTAATGGGAAGAGGAATTCCTATGCTATAGTTAATATTTCATTAATGGAATTTTGATGCTAAGTAAGTCAGTATATGTTGAGGAAAATATTATTAATTATATAGTTAATATAAGTTGTTGAAATGATTTTTACTATGATGATGCTAATTGTTAAAATTGAAATGAAATTAAAAGAGAAATAAGTTAGTAGAATTGTTAGAATGAATTAATTAGTGGTAAGTTAGTTATTAAAAATTAGAAAGAGGTATTAGTATTACATTAACATCCTATGTTATAATGGTAAGATAGTCTTGGGGGTTAGTAACTTCTCTAACCTAAACCATGGCTTTGAAACACTTCCTAAGTTATTTGTATCACATGACCTAATATGGTTTTGACTTACTAACCTCACTCCATTTAAAAATATTTGTTTTGCAATGTTCGAATGTGCATTGAGATTATGAATGTTATATCAATGTGTGATTTAATTCTTAAGCACATGTCTTTGGGAATTCTTGGTTAGTACTGATACTGCAGTGACAACTATCAAACTATTGAGTGGAAGTGGTAGTAAAGGATGAGTTGGTAGTTAATTGAGCTATGACATGCATACTGGAAGTGATTACTTCAATTTGTTGTCTGCCATTTGTATTGGCAAGGGTTTTCAGTTGTGAGGAAATATGTTTTGCTACATGGAATGGTTGCGAGAATGGGGTTATTCAGTTCAGCTTGGAGGGAAAAATGGTTGCATTTTTGTGTGTTAATAGTGGAATTTTCCATGATGTTTATCACCAATATCTCAGTTTGGGAATAACATTTGGTTTTCATGCTTGTGAACCGAGCTCTGTCATGGTGTGTTCAGTTCTTTTGCTATGCAAAGGTTGACTTTTGGAGTAGCTCACCAATTTGAGAGCGTGGATTTTGGATTTTATTTGCAAGATTTAGAACACCCTCACTCTCTAACATAGGCAGGGGCATTCTCTTCCTTATCTCTTGTTTGTTTTTTGAATTTAGCATAAGAGAATATATGGGTTGTAATTTCTCACTGCTCTATTCATTTTATGAGGAATTATTCTATATGTGTATTGCAAATGCTTTTCTCTATTATGATCATTGCAGTCTCTTCGGTCTCAATAATTTACTTGCTTAAGTCTGCCGAGATTTGGGGAAAAGAATTTGGGACTCAGTGTTGGAAGATTCTATTCCTATTGTTTTGTGCTTTCTGTTCAGTAGGATTAAAAAAAAGTTTAGGGGTCTATTTAGTTGCCTGTTACAAGACTCTATGATTTGTCAAGCTCTGGAGTTTTCTGGCTTTAGTTATGATTGCGGTATGAGTCATAGTTATGGGAGATTAGTGATGTATTTTTCTTTTTGAGTCCTCATAGTAAGATAGTATTTGGTAAATTTCTGGTTCGGTTAATGGCAGTTTCTTGTCGGAGGATAAGCTTGGGTCTGTCAGTAGAATTTTCATTAGGAATCATGTTTATATGAAGAACATTCTGTAGCAGGATGTGAAACATAGTTTTTGTCTTATTCTTAGTATTGTGGAACTATCGGTTGTTATAGAGTTTACAGTGGAAGTCACTATAGTCTTACTGTATTCCTTCGAGGACTTGGTCTATGGTTATGGTCTGTAGATCACTCGAATGGTTTCTGTAGTAGTTGATTTTCTATTTGTGAGTTGGGTTTGTGAGATTATGTAAGTAGGCCAAATTGGATTATAAGATTTTCTAGTCTATCAATTTAATAACCTCTAAGTTATTGTTCGGAATTTGAAGCATAGTTTCATTCGGTATAATGATAGTATATGACAATGTATGCTTCGAATAAGTTATTTGATTCTGTATTATTCTGATAGGATTATAAATATGTTAATGTAGTGTTCTGATTCTGTATATTTTACAAGGGTACATATATATATACTTGTAGGGATGTATATATATATATATATATATACATATATATATATATATATACATATATATATATATATACATATATATATATATATATATATGTATATACATATATATATATATATATATATATATATATATGTATATACATATATATATATATATATATGTATATACATATATATATATATATGTATATACATATATATATATATATATATGTATATACATATATATATATATATATATATGTATATATATATGTATATACATATACATATATATATATATGTATATACATATACATATATATATATATGTATATACATATACATATATATATATATATGTATATACATATATATATATATATATGTATATGTATATATGTATATATATATATATATGTGTGTATATATATATATATATCGACACATACCATGAGTGTATATATATATGTATATATATGTGTGTATGCTAATAAGTGTATACATATGTGACTTGGTAACTGAAATGACAAAATTGAAACAAATGCATTTTTATATGGATGGTCAGTATGAAAATCATGTGTAATTCTGCATTAAATATTAGTATATGAAATTTGATTTTGACCTTCCATGGATTTACAAATAAACTCCGTTAGTTATAATGTGTCAGATTAATGGAATTGATTTTTAAAGTATTAGTGGTCTCGGTCAGTTGGTATTAAAATTGGATATTTCAATCATCAGGCATAGTGTTGCATTTGGTGGTTAGAAAATTGGGCTTTATTATCTGAGCTATAATAATGGTGGTATTGAATATTCTTGCTTTAATTATTCCTTTAGTTGATGAAAGGAAAGTTCTTAATTGTCGTTGTTTTGAAAAGAGGATTCATGGATGTATGTGGATATTTTGATTGTTGATTTAGTTTAAAGATTTAAGCAATTAAGTTGACATTATTAGCTGAATTTGATAATATAGATTTTATTATCGTTTAGCTAATAATGTTGAGATGACGTGTTTTTTGAGATAATGCAAGTGTGATCCTTAGTATGGGTGACTGACTTTTGTCTGGATCCTTAAGGTGAAAGAATATCTGTCAGTTATTTGACTAAGTGATAATTTAATAATTCCTGGGCTATGGATTTCATTTAAAAAGATAAAATATGTTGCCCTGATTACTTGCACATGTTGGTGAAGTAAGGGTATGGATTTACCTTATTGCTTGTAAAGAATAAGGCCGGCATAAAGAATTCTTTGAGTTTCCTATATGGTTACTGATCGTTGATTCTTATGTTGATACCCAAAGCTAGTGGATTATCACCTTGCCATTTTCTTTGCGAGTTTATTTCTATTGGAAATGAAATGATGTACTTGTTGATTCTATTGAATAGAAATGGAATGCTTCCTATTAATAATGAGATATATCTATTTTTATATGTATGTTTCAGCTTCTTATGTTAAAGTTCTAACCTGTATGATGCAGATGCTATGGAGGTATTCCACCATCTTAGTCTTTTTGACTAAGTCCTGTTTGTTTGTGGTTGTTTTCTATTTGGTTTTTCAGGATTCTAGATGAGGAAAACAATGTTTTTGGGGAAATGGTTAGCTGCTGTAAAGATATAAGGGAAATAGATCATAACCTAGTTTCTTATTATCAGAACAGTGCTTAGGATGGATAGGGGCATTTAGAAACAATCTTGAACTCTTGGAAAATATGTATTAAATGAGTATATTGATATACTCTCATTTATTTAGTTGTCCTTGGATATTAAATAACTAATTAAGGCAGTTAAGTTGTATTTTGATGTTAACTTGTATCTCATAAATAAATAAAAAATGTTTGTGCTATTCTAGTTAAGTTATTTGGTTTACGATTGGTTTATCTTTTATATAGATTATTGTTATGGGGTTTTACATTTGGTATCAGACCCCTGGTTTGAACACTAGGGGCTCGGGGCTTTAAAAAGGGTTATATCTCTTTGCTTCCATTAATGATTTTAATCCTCTTTTATTTATTTAAGGTCTTAAGCATGCCTCCTGTCACAAGAGGTGCCCGTGGGTGTGGTGACCCAGTTGATGTAGGTGTTGGTAGAGGTAGGGGTAGACGTTGAGGACGTGGCCATGGAAGAGGGCAAGGTCACCAAGGAGCACTTGGAGTTGATCAAGGTGATCAAGGAGACCCTCAAGCTGAAGTTCTCCAATGGATACTCGATAGACTTGATGATATTGAAGCAAGGAACAATGTTCCTATTGGGGGAGCAAATGCTCATGTGGTTCAAGTTCCTAATGCAAACCCGGTTGTAGCTGAGGATCCTATCACAAGGGCTCAGTTGAAGGACCTTTCTAAGTTCAAAGGACCTATTTTTTATGGAACCGAGGAAGGTACCGCTACTAAAGCATGGCTTCTAAACATCGAAAGATGTTTCATACTCCATGATTATCAGAGTAATGTAAGGGTTTGCTGGACTGTCATGCAGCTCAGATCCTTTGCTTCCATATGGTGGAACATGGAACTTGAGCATCTTGGAGTCAATATCTCTCAAGTCACTTGGGAATTGTTCATTGAAAGGTTTTGTGAAAGGTTCATGTCAGAATACTGGCAGCAAGCCAGATCTAAGGAATTCTTCAATATCTCTCAAGGTAATTCTATAGTGGATATGTATGAGAGGAGATTCTTTGAGTTGAAGAAGTACTCTGGTTGGGCTGAACATGAGAAGCCTTTAGTACAACACTTTATCAGGGGATTAAATCCCAAAATCAGAGAACAAGTGCATACTTTCAAGCCTAAAACTATGCTAGAAGCCTCGAATCAAGCTAAATTGACTGAGATGAAGTCAGGTTTCAGTGGAAGTGCGATCAAGAGTACAATGAATCCTCTTGCTCAGAGTAATAGCAAGAACCAGAAATCTTCTCAAGGCAATTCAAGGGAAGTATCAGGTAGCTCTAGTGGCAAATTTATGAAGAGGAAGTTTGAAAAGTTCTCTAAGTCAAACAAGAGTTTCAAAGTACCTGAGCAGCCAAAGTCCTTTTTGTCTTCTCAAATTGTGTAGTAGAGCAATGTACCTCATCCAACAAACTCAATGTAGAATCAGAGTATCAAGAGAGGGGTGGAATGTTACCACTGTGGTCAGTTGGGTCATTTTTAATGGAATTGTCCCCTTCATGGCAACAACCAAGGTAGATCTAAAGCAGCAGGTTCTAAGGCCACTATAGGAGATTCTAGAAGGACCCACTGAATATTTGCTACCATGGACCAAAGGCAAGCTGATCATCAGAATACTGTAATCGAAAAAAAAGGTAATTATCAAGGTAAGAAAATTTCTATTTTGTTTGATTTCGGGGCCACCGACTCATTTATTTCTTCAAATTTGGTAAAACAATGTGGTATTCCTGTAAATAAAGTTGAGTTGGCATGGCAAGTTGAGTTAGCATCAGGGTCTAAGGTGGAAACAGGATTAGTGGTTGTAGATTGTAAGATTTGACTTAAGGCTTTTACTACCTTAGTTAGCCTTAGAGTTATTCCTTTGGGTTCGTATGATGTTATTTTAGGAATGGATTGGCTGGATCGGCATTTAGTTGTCATTGATTGTAGAGAAAAGATCATCAAATGTATTGATGATTTTGGAATAGCCAAGTGCATATTAGGTGTTAAGAGACCAATTTCAGTTAGAACCATTTCTGCCAAGCAACTCAAGAGGTGCTTGCATATGGGATGCAAACTATTTTCTATTTCTATCAATGATTTTGATGAACTAGTCTCTTCTAGTACCAACTTAGATCATCCAATTTTGAAGGAATTTTTAGATATCTTTGTTACAGAGATTTCAGGAATTCCTCCTAAAAGAGAAATTGACTTCAGGATTGATCTTTTGCCTGGAACTGAGCCTATTTCTAAGACTCCTTATCACATGACCACTCAAGAATTGGTAGAACTTAAGGTTCAACTTGAGGAATTGCTTGAAAAAGGGCTCATAAGACCTAGTGTCTCACCTTGGGGAGCACCTATAATCTTTGTCAAAAAGAAGGATGGTTCTTTAAGGCTATGCATAGACTTTAGGCAGTTGAATAAAGTGACCATCACGAATAGATATCCTTTGCCACACATTGATGACTTGTTTGATCAAGTGAAGGGAGCTAAGGTTTTTTCCAAAATTGATCTCAAATTTGGATACCATCAACTAAGGATTCAAGAAGCTAATATCCACAAGACAACTTTTCATACCAGATACAGGCATTATGAATGCACTGTAGTGCCTTTTGGACTGACAAATGCACCATCATTTTTCATGAGCCTAATGCATGGTGTATTCAGAACCTTTCTTGACAAGTTTGTTGTGGTGTTTCTAGATGACATTCTTGTGTATTTAGTTTCCTTTGTAGAGCATGAGCAACATTTGAGACTAGTTTTTGAATGCCTTGGCAGGAACTAGCTTTTTACCAATCTCAAGAAGTGTGAGTTTTTCAAAACTAAGATTTGCTATCTTGGTCATATCATTAGAGGAGAGGGAATAGCTATGGATCCAGCCAAGATTAGGGCAATTGTTGAGTGGTTAGTGCCTACCAATGTCTTAGAAGTGCAAAGCTTTATGGGATTAGCTAGCTACTATAGAAGATTTGTAGCTAATTTCTCTTGAATAGCTCATCCCATCACATCTCTCTAGAGAAAGGGAAAGTAATTCTTCTGGTCAGAGGAGTGTGAAGTAGCATTTCAGCTTCTCAAGGAATGCTTAACTAGTGCACCAGTGCTAGCAGTACCTGATCCATCCAAGGCATTTGTTGTTTGCACGGATGCTTCATTGGATGGAATAGGAGCAGTGTTGATGCAGGATGGTAGAGTCATTGCTTATGAGTCCAGGAAATTGAAGGATCATGAAGTCAACTATCCTACACATGATTTGGAGCTTGTAGTTGTAATGCATGCATTGACCAAATGGAGACATTTCTTACTGGGTCAACATTTTGAGCTGCATACAGATCATAGAAGTCTTCAGTATTTATTCACACAACCCAATCTTAATGCTCGTCAATGCAGATGGATGGAGTTTTTGTGTGAATATGATTTTGAAGTGAAATATGTGCAGGGTAAGGAAAACAAAGTGGTTGATGCACTTAGTAGAAGACATCACTAAATTTCTTCATTAACCCTCACAATGGATCTTAAGGATAGAATACTTTAGAACTTGTCTTCGGATCCTTGGTTCTTGGATGTCAAAGCAGTGATTGACAGTGGTAGTATGTTAGAGGGTCATTTTGAGGGCTACTCTATCAGCACTGATGGACTCATGAGGTACCAAGGTAGTTTCTATGTGCCAAAGATTAAGGATCTTCAGGATCTAGTTATGACTGAAGCACATAAGGCACCATATTCAGTGCACCTTGGTGTGAAGAAGATGCATGTCGATCTTAGACAGCACTATTACTGGCCAGGCATGAAGAGGGATATTGCAGACTTTGTGGCTAGATGTTTGGAATGTCAGAGAGTGAAGGTGGAGCATCAACATCCAACTAGCTTGTTGCAGTCTCATAGTGTACCAGAATGGAAATGGGATACTATATCCATTGACTTCATATTGGGGTTACCACTTACAACCAAGTGTCATGATGCAATCATGGTTGTAATTGATCGATTAACTAAAGTTGCCCACTTCATTCCATTAAGGTCTTCTTACAATGCTGCATCTATAGCATGGATATACATGGAGCAAGTTGTCTAATTGCATGGTATTCCTAAGAAGGTCATATCTGATAGGGATCCAGTCTTTACATCTTCACTTTGGAGATCTATGTAGCAAGAATTGGGTACTTAGCTGAACTTCAGTTCAACATATCACCCCAAGACTGATGGACAGATTGAGCGTGTCAACCAGATATTGGAAGACATGCTTAGGATGTATGTTATGGATAGACAGAATAAGTGGGAAGAGTATCTTCACCTTCTTGAGTTTGCATACAACAATGGATATCACAGCTCAATAGGTATGGCTCCTTTTCAGGCCCTGTATGGGAGATCATGTAGAACACCCTTGAGTTGGGATAATCTTGAGGACATAATTCTTCTAGGTCCTGAGATGCTTCAAGACTTGGAGCAATAGGTAAAATGTGTCAGAGAGCATCTTTCTATAGCACAAAATAGGCAGAATAAATATGTTGATCAGCATAGGATTGAGCGTCAATTTGAGGTTGGGGATAAGGTATTTCTATAGGTTAGGCCTCGAAAGAGTCCTATTAGGTATGGTAAGGGATCTAAACTATCTCCACAATTTGTGGGACTGTTTGAGATCTTAGAACATATTGGTCCAGTTGCCTACAGACTTACCTTGCCTCCCAATCTTTCATGTATCCATGATGTATTCCATGTATCTGTGTTGAGGAAGTATATTCCTGACATTGCTCATGTTTTGAATTGGAATGACTTACAAGTGGTAGATGGTCAATTGATGCTAGAACTACTACAGATTGTCCAGCAAAGATAACTAAACCTCAGAGGTCACAAGGTCGAGTAGGTAAAAGTATTATGGGATCTTAGTGATGACACATCTATTACATGGGAAGATGCAGGGGCAATGAAAGCAGCACATCCTCACTTGTTTACAGGCTTCCGGGAGTAAGCCTAGGCTGGTGGGGGAGGGTGTCATGCCCATATCTGCTCCTGGCTTGGTTTCTAATCCTGGAGTTCATATAGATCTTTTGGTGTGATTTCATGTTTTGGTTTGGATTTATTTATATCTAGACTCTTCTTGTGGTGATTTGGATTATAGCTTTGTCTAGATTTTGATTTATATCTTTGATAGTATATGGGCATTATTATTGTGGAAATATTCTTGATCATGTCTTATTTGGTAATAAAAATTGGCAGGAAGTTGTTAATTTTTTGTTAGATTATAGTGTTGGATCTATTTGATTTAATGAAAATAGTTTATGATTCTGACTTTCCTAAGCTATCGGTTTTCTCTGTTACATTTATGTACTTTGGAAATTTGTTTTCTTATAGGACATGATTATTTTAAGTTTTAAGAAAACTCATTCCGTAATGGGAAGAGGAATTCCTATGCTATAGCTAATATTTCATTAATGGAATTTTGATGCTAAGTAAGTCAGTATATGTTGAGGAAAATATTATTAATTATACAGTTAATATAAGTTGTTGAAATGATTTTTACTATGATGATGCTAATTGTTAAAATTGAAATGAAATTAAAAGAGAAATAAGTTAGTAGAATTGTTAGAATGAATCAATTAGTGGTAAGTTAGTTATTAAAAATTAGAAAGAGGTGTTAGTATTACATTAACATCCTATGTTATAATGGTAAGATAGTCTTGGGGGTTAGTAACTTCTCTAACCTAAACCATGGCTTTGAAACACTTCCTAAGTTATTTGTATCACATGACCTAATATGGTTTTGACTTACTAACCTCACTCTGCTTAAAACATTTATTTTGTAATGTTTGAATGTGCATTGAGATTATGAATGTTATACCAATGTGTGATTTAATTCTTAAGCACGTGTCTTTGGGAATTCTTGGTTAGTACTAATACTGTAGTGACAACTATCAAACTATTGAGTGGAAGTGCCAGTAAAGGATAAGTTGGTAGTTAATGTAGCTACGGCATGCATACTGGAATTGATTACTTCAGTTTGTTGTCTACCATTTGTATTGGCAAGGGTTTTCAGTTGTGAGGAAATGTTTTTTGCTACCTGGAATGGCTACGAGAATGGAGTTATTCAGTTCAGCTTGGAGGGAAAAATGGTTGCATTTTTGTGTGTTAATAGTGGAATTTTCCATGATGTTTATCACCAATATCTCAGTTTGGGAATACCATTTGGTTTTCATGCTTGTGAACAGAGCTCGCTCATGGTGTGTTCAATTCTTTTGCTGTGCAAAGGTTGATTTCTAGAGTAGCTCGCCAATTCGGGAGAGTGGATTTTGAATTTTATTTGCAAGATTTAGAACACCCTCACTCTCTAACATAGGCAAGGGCATTCTCTTCCTTATCTCTTGCTTTTTTTTTGAGTTTAGCATAAGAGAATATATGGGTTGTAATTTCTCACTGCTCTAATTCATTTTATGAGGAATTATTCTATATGTGTATTGCAAATGCTTTTCTCTATTATGATCATTGCAGTCTCTTCGGTCTCTGTAATTTACTTGCTTAAGTCTATCGAGATTTGGGGAAAATAATTTGGTACTCAGTGTTGGAAGATTCTATTCCTATTGTTTTGTGCTTTTTGTTTAGTAGGATTATAAAAAATGATTAGGGTTCTATTTATTTGCCCATTACAAGACTCTGCGATTTGTCGAGCTCTAGAGTTTTGTGGCTTTAGTTATGATTGTGGTATGAGTCATAGTTATGGGAGATTAGTGATGTATTTTTCTTTTTGATTCCTCATAGTAAGATAGTATTTAGTAAATTTCTGGTTCGGTTAATGGCAGTTTCTTGTCGGAGGATAAGCTTGGGTCTGTTAGTAGAATTTTCATTAGGAATCATGTTTATATGAAGAACATTCTGTAGCGGGATGTGAAACATAGTTTTGTCTTATTCTCAGTATTGTGGAATGATCGGTTGTTATAGAGTTTATAGTGGAAGTCACTATAGTCTTACTATTTTCCTTCGAGGACTTGGTCTATGGTTATGGTCTGTAGATCACTCAAATGGTTTCTGTAGTAGTTGATTTTCTAGTTGTGAGTTGGGTTTGTGAGATTATGTAAGTAGGCCAAAGTGGATTATAAGATTTTCTAGTCTGTCAATTTAATAACCTCTAAGTTATTGTTCAGAATTTGAAACATAGTTTCATTCGGTATAATGACAGTATATGACAATGTATGATTCGAATAAGCTATCTGATTCTGTATTATTCTGATAGGATTATAAATATGTTAATGTAGTGTTTTGATTCTGTATATTTTACAAGGGTACATATATATATACATGTAGGGATATATATATATATATATAGACACACACACACACACACACATACCATGAGTGTATATATATATGTTTATATATGTGTGTACGCCTATAAGTGTATACATATGTGACTTGGTAACTAAAATGACAGAATTGAAACAAGTACATTTTTATATGGATGGTCAATATGAAAATCATGTGTAATTCCGCATTAAATATTAGTATATGAAATTTGATTTTCACCTTTCATGGATTTACAAATAAACTCTGTTAGTTATAATGTGTCAGATTAATGGAATTGATTTTTAAAGTATTAGTGGTATTGATCAGTTTGTATTAAAATTGGATATTTCAATCATCAGACATAGTGCTGCATTTGGTTGTTAGAAAATTGGGCTTTATTATTTGAGCTATAATAATGGTGGTATTGAATATTCTTGCTTTAATTATTCCTTCAGTTGATGAAAGGAAAGTGCTTAATTGTGGTTGTTTTGAAAAGAGGATTCATGGATGTATGTGGATATTTTGATTGTTGATTCAGTTTAAAGATTTAAGCAATTAAGTTGACATTATTAGCTGAATTTCATAATACAGATTTTATTGTGGTTTAGCTAATAATGTTGATATGAAGTGTTTTTTGAGATAATGAAAGTGTGATCCTTAGTATGGGTGACTGACTTTTGTCTAGATCCTTAAGGTGAAAGAATATCTATCAGTTATTTAACTAAGTGATAATTTAATAATTCATGGGCTCTGGGTTTCATTTAAAAAGATAAAATGTGTTGCCCTGATTACTTGCACATGTTGGTGAAGTAAGGGTATGGATTTACCTTATTGCTTGTAAGGAATAAGGCTGGCATAATGAACTCTTCAAGTTTCCTATATGGTTACTGATCATTGGTTCTTATGTAGATACCCAAAGCTAGTGGATCATCACCTTGTCATTTTCTTTGCGAGTTTATTTTTGTTGGAAATGAAATGATGTACTTGTTGATTCTATTGAATAGAAATGGAATGCTTCCTATTAATAATGAGATATATCTATTTTTATATGTATCATTCAGCTTATTATGTCAAAGTTCTAACCTGTATGATGCAGATGCTATGGAGGTATTCCACCATCTTAGTCTTTTTTACTAAGCCCTATTTGTTTGTGGTTGTTTTCTATTTGGTTTTTCAGGATTCTAGATGAGGAAAACAATGTTTTTGGGGAAATGGTTAGCTACTGTAAAGATATATGGGAAACAAATCATAACCTGGTTTCTTATTATCAAAACAGTGCTTAGGTTGGATAGGGGCATTTAGAAACAATCTTGAACTCTTGGAAAATATGTATTAAATATTGATTATATTGATATACTCTCATGTATTCAGTTGTCCTTGGATATTAAATAACTGATTAAGGCAGTTAAGTTGTATTTTGATGTTAACTTGTATATCATAAATAAAACAAATGTTTGTGCTATTCTGGTTAAGTTATTTGGTTTACGATTGGTTTATCTTTTATATAGATTATTGTTATGGGGTTTTACAATTGTAGTGATTCATATTTTGAAGTAAGGTGTATACAAGAACATAACTCAGAATATATAATCAAAAATTTGAGATTCAAGTCTCTCCTGTGTGTTAATTTCATGAGTTATGAATTTTTTGATTCATTGCATAGAATTTATCTATGTGTATGTTGTTATTCCTTAGTCTTGATCTGGGATCAAATTAGACTACTCTAGATAGAACATAAATTCATCTGGTTTCCACAAGGATTTTCATAAGAAGTATGGGTTTGGGTTGAATGGATAAATACTTTCATAAGGTGGTAGTATTTTAGGTCATGAATCATTGACATCAGTAAGATTTTGTATTATGATTTTGCATTAGAAATATTTCCCAATGGATAAGGCACTAGTCATGAATGAGTATTTTCTACATTGATATATGTTTGGTTTAGTATGGTTATATTCTTCAAATTTAGAATAACCATTCATGAATCTTTGAGTATTGTGGTTATAAGGTTTTATGTTCTTTATGATAATTGAGAATCAATGAATCATCGGTCATCATTTAGTATTTCCTTATCATTTTGTATTGTTAAAGTCTAGAGAGAATTGTCGAATGTTGTATGTTGAGCTGGATTAGGTGTACCCACTATGGTCTTACGGAACCAAAAGTGTAGAGGGTAGTCTTGTCCATATAGTTGGTCCAATTGCCTTAGATTTTCCTATATTTGGAATTAACCACTCCTCAAAATTTATCTATAGTTATATTGGTGGCTTTCAATGAATAAAATCCATTTTGTGATCTAATAAAATGGAAAATCTATTGGGGAAGGAAGTGAATCAAGTTAAATAATGCAGGTTCTAGGTAGTGAGGAAGTCCTAGCCTTCTTATTTGTTTAAGCCACTAAGTTGACCATTGAAAACATAGAGTTATACTTTTCCATCCCATGGATTTGGTTCATCAGTAGAAGATTATCAAGTTTTTCTCAATTCCCTTGTGGTTATCCTTTTGTCTTGTAATTTTCCTTATCACAGTATTCATATTGTTGAGAGTCATTGTTATATTTCCCAACCTGTGTTGGGTGGTGACTCAAAGAAATCTCTCCAGTAGTGTTGAGTAATAACTATTATTTTACCTACACTTTCTCAATATAATTCAAATAAATATCAGATCCTGGAGGAGGGATCATCTTGAAGATAAATTGGAAGATGGGCTTCCAAGTACCACTAGAGTTGGTCAGCCAAGGAAAGAAAAAAATAATTAAAAAGTATCTCATACTTAGAGAAGGAAGAAGAACACTAAAGAAGAGGACCAAATCCAACCCAGCCAGGAAGGAAATACATCAGAATATCTAGAGGCTATGGACCTTGGATTGGGTGTGTATGAAGAATACTATTCTCTTGATGAGAAAGGAGAAGATGGATCACTTTAAAATAAGGACATCTATAATGAATCTCAGGGACATAGTATGAGGTTAAGAAGAAAGTGTAGAGGAAGGGAAGATAGGAATGACCCTCGTGCTCCAAGATCTTCACTCTCAGAGAGCCCTTATGTCCCAAGAGACAAACAAGATAGATTTCACTTTGAAGCTTAAGAATTTGAAAGGTCACTCTCCCAGATTCTAAAGATATTTTTCAAGAAGTTTATGATTTGGAGAGAAGAATCTAGGAGAAAGTTTCTCTCAAATGACAAAGAGAAAAAGAAAAAGAAGATGAGATAAGACAAACTCAAATTAGATCTAATCAGTTAAGAAGGTAATTTTTAGACCTAGAAGCAATAAATTATGTTGCAACACCTAAGAAAAATGAGCAAGAACCTGTCATCCCTCAAGTTTTTTAAACTTAAAAACCTAAGGATAAAGGAAAGCAGGTGGTAACAAGAATTTCAATAAATGAACAAAATCTTAGCCAAGGATATTGAGAAGGAAGAATTGGAGGTAACTTCTCTAGAAATGAAGAAGAAGATGGATTTTCTCAGGTAGTCCTTAGGGCCTTCTAATGTGGTTGCTTCTTCCTTAGCACTTGGTTGGAATTAAGGAAACTCAACTAAATAAAAAACCATTATTCCACCACCAACTGGTGCTAGACTTTTTGCTACATCAAATTCTAAGGCATCTACTTCCTAAATTTATGGTTCATTCCAAAGGAGACCAGTTGATGTAGAAAGCTCAAAACAACTATCTTTTCTTGGTATTCCTGGTTATCCTAATACAATTCCAAATGAAATTAGAGAGAAGCTTCCTAAATTTTCTAAAAATAATGTCATTACATGCGAAGAACATTTAAATAAATTTATTGACATGATGGATGACTACGAAATTGAACATGAAGATGTGATTATGAAACTATTTGTCCAATTGCCAATTGAAGATGTCAGGGATTAGTTTAGAGGACTACCACATGGTTATGTAGGGTCCTAGGATAAATGTATAAATTGTTTCAAGGATCAATATGGTGACAAGAACAATGAAGGATTTATGCTAAATGAATTCAACAATATCAAGAAGAAGCAAAATGAGGAAGTGCTTGAATTCAATGTAAGGTTTCAAAAGGCCATGCACAAGATTTTCCAAGTAATGAGGCTTGATGATAAGGTATGTCTTGTAAATTATTTAAATTCTTTTGATGCCAAGATGGGATATATTCTCAAGGATAAAATCTTAGAACCATTAGGGAAGCTTATAGGTTAGTTGTTAACATTGAGAGTAATATAAGAGTATCATGGAAATTGGGTAGAAGGGAAGGTTTGAAGCCTCCTAGATTTGGTAAGAAAGAGTCAGATAAGCCCTCTAATGTGAAACCCAAAGAGGAAGATAATTTGAAATAGATCTTAAATGCTTTAAAATATTTCAAGCCTAGAGAAAATAGGAACAAAAGGGCTTCCAATAATAAGAAACCTCCCTTTAGCAATTTTAACATGAAGCCAAGGTTACAAATTTACCCTTACAATACCCAATGGAAGGATGAGAGGCTAGTTCTCCTAGTTAAGAAAGATTGATGATAAAACCCTTGATACTTTACAAAATAACTATGTTAATATGAATTATGATGTTCCATGGTGTGTATCTTGTCAATCCCCACATAATCATGATTATTGTGTTGTTGCTTTGAATGTACCTGCAAGTGAGAGACTGGGGGATGAAGAAGATGAATCATATGATGATAGTGGTTGTGCTATCACTTGTTCACATGTGTGGGATGAAGTAAATTCTATAGATAAAGAGAAAAACCAAGATGTTTCTTGCTCATAAAGAAAAAAATAAGTTTATCATCAATAAGTTTTTTATGATGATGAAGAGGAAGAAATTGATGATATAAGATGTAATACAGAAAAGGGTGAAGAACCCATTGTGTTAAGAAGACCATATGATGAAGAAATATAAAAAATTACTGTTGAATGGTTATTCAAGAAAGAAGTAACTATGTTTTAAGAAAAAAAATAGTTGGTAATACAAATGGTAAACCAACTAGTGTTTTTATTAAATAGAACAAAGTAGACACCAAGCAGAAACAACAAAAGGGAAAATGTATTGAAGGTGTCAAGAAGATCAAGGTTAAGAACACCAATAATTAAAATGGTCCAAACATTTTATATAAGGTAAAAGTAAAGACACCATAAACAAATGTCCCCTCTCCCCAAGGAGACAGTAAGAAACAAAAGAAAGATGAGCCAAATCTAGCCTTTCGGGCTAAAGATGGAAATGTTGTTACTGTGAAACAAGATTTCTCTAATGAAAAGTACACCCTTGTTGATATGGGGAATTTTTTTATCGTAGATTACTATCATGGTCCCATTATTGGAGATGATGATAACTCGGGAACATAAGCAAAAGGAACTAACATGGGTGAATGGTGTACTTTCCACAAAAATTCAGCAATCAGAAGATAGCAAGAAATTGGAAAGGGTAGAGGATAAATCTGAAAACAAGGGGAAGGAATAAAAAGAAATTGTTTCAAAGATCCCTCAAATTTATTTGGATACTAATGCTTTGAATACTTGGGATTTTTTGACCTTTTTTCTTGACTCTAGTTATAAATGGTAAGATGCTAAAAAATTGCATGATTGATTTTGAAGCATCTAATATTGTTATGCATGTAGAGGTAATGAAGTCAATGGGATTACAAGTTGATACTACTCATGGAAGAAGTCAAACATTGGATTCTAGAGAGATACCTATCATTCTTACTATTAAGGCTCTACCTTATAGGCTAGCCACATACCTTGACAAACTGTTGACAATGAGGGTCTTGGTTGTTGATATTCCTCCCCAATATAGAATGTTGTTATCAAGAAAATGGAGTTCTTCAATGGGAGGTAGTATTAAATGTGATTTGTCCTTTTCAACTTTTAATATCACTAGTAAGAATGTCAAAGTGTCCTAGGAAATTAGAACTTCCCACATGATTGAGGAAACTAAAGATGATAATATGAATTATTTCCTTGACACTGACATTGATTCTTTTCAAGTGCAAGATATAAAGGTCGAAGGAAAAGATAAACCTATGATTTTATCTAAGGAAAAAGATAATCTATCAAACCAAAGTGGCTTATGGACCTTGTATTTTGATGGTGCAATCTCTAAGGAGGGAGTTGGTACACGAGTTTTGTTGATAGCCCCTAGTGGTAAGACTTTCGAGTTCTATTTCTCTTTAAGGTTTACATGTACAAATAACATTGTAGAATATGAGGCTTTGTTGATTGGATTGCAGTTGGCCTCAAGACATGGAATAAGAGATCTCAGAGTGATTAGAGACTCTGAACTAGTTATATCTCAAATTAGATTCAAATATGCTTCTAAGAACAAAAGATTGAAGCAATACATAAATGTTGTTTGGGATGAAACTAGAAATTTTGATGCATTTGGTATTGATTGGATGGATAGAGACCAAAATAGAATGGTAGATTTTCTAGCTAACATTTCTCTTGGGCAAGAAAATGTCACATTTGTAAGAATATCTAAGATAGAGGTTTAATCCAAGCCTTCTATACTAAATAATGTTGAGAGGTGGAAATTCTTTTAAGATGATTTGGATATTCAGAGGTTTTTGCATTGTGAAGAAAACTTTGGAAATAAAGAGATAGATTTCAATGGTTATGTGGAAACTTGGGATGGTAAGGATACTATTTTTGGTAAGGAAGTCTTGCAACTAAAATAAAATAGAGTTCTAAAATAATTGGTTTTTCTTGAGAGATAATTTGACAATAAGGATAAGTCTTATTGTGCAAAGACTGTAAACAAACTAGAGGACTTGGAAGAAGTGAACTTAGGAATAATTGAAGCTCCTAAAAATGTATATGTTGCTAAGAAATTGTCTCCTAAAGTTAGAAATTCATTGATTGATCTTCACAAAAAAATATAGACATGTTTTTGATGGAATATGGATAAAGTGACTGAGAGGGAGGGGGGGGGGGGGGGGGGGGGTGAATCAGTCAACCATAAAACACTTCACTATTATTTCTTTCCAGATCCCTTAAGATATCTTAAAGAATGTTATCTGTTTTAGCACTCGGTAAATAGATTGCAGTAACTTTGAAGATGCAGAAAGTATTAGCAAAATTATCTTTAGATGTTCATCAGCACTTGTATATGATTAAGATAGCAATTAAGAACACAAGAGACACAAGATTTAACATGGAAACCCAATATGGGAAAAACCAGCAATGTATCTAGATACTGATTTTCACTTTTCTGAAGTGATGCCCGGTTAGAAGCCAACCCGGTAAAAGGTTACAAAACACACTGTTAGGTGTGACCTTGCTAGAGGATTTAATCACCCTGCTAGGAGTGGCCTGGTAAGAGGTCTTGAAAACAATTCAATGGAATTGTCACCTTGTTAGAGGATTTACAATATGGTTGTTAAACCAACTCGGTTAAGAGATTTAGAATTCACTGTTACAATGATAAGAAGGTAATAATGAAAATGACCTGTATAATAATGCAACTACCTTGCTGATTACAGATCTCTATTTTGCATAAGTGTGATCCTTTCTAATCGAATAAATCTCTGCTGCACCTTAAGGATATCTAAACATCCTTCACAAATTTGCACACACCTTTCCTATCTTTCTTCTGTAAATCTTCTGCTATATATCTATTTTATTTTTCACATTTGACCTTTTATTTATATGATTTTAGATTTGTCAAATTGACATTATTTAGTATAACAGCCGGCTGAATTAAGCAAACTTTATTTGCAAAAATCTTTCAAGGGCCGACAGTGCTCGGTGACCATAACTTTCTACAATCTTTCAGAGACCGAGGGAACTCGGTAAACACCAACAATCCTTTACCTTCAATAATCGACTGAACTCGGTAAATGCTAACTTTTCTTTGACAACCAACTGAACTCGGTAAATGCTAACTTTTCTTTGACAACCGACTGAACTCGGTAAACACTGAATTTCCTTTGATGACCGACTGAACTCCGTAAATGCTGATTTTTCTTTGATGACCGAGTGGACTCGGTAGACAATGATTTTCTTTGATAACTGAGTGGACTCGGTAAGCACTAATTTTCTTGTCTGGCAGACTGACTGAGCTCGGTAGAAACTGATTGCTGTGGACTATGACATTGTGTGACATCAAAGACAATACATAATTTGAGATGCAATTTCCTTCAGACAATTGTTTCCAACAATCTCCTTCTTTGGCATTGATGGCAACACAATATGTCATAGCATAAGAAATTTGAAAGAATTAGCTCAGTTTAGATTCAAATCTCCCTCTGTAAGAAAACTTCCTTTTTCCTGAAAATTCTTCCTTCTGACTATTGAAAATTTCTTGAAGTAATAGCAAAGACATAGCAAACACTCCCTCTTTGACAACACATGCCAAAGACAATTCACATAATACCGGTGTAAATTAATGTACCTCAAGTACTGATTCATATGCAATGATTCCTTGAATATGCTGCATCAACTGGTTGATTTTCAATCATTTTCTGGTTGATGCATCACTAAAACTGTATTTAGTGAGCCTCGGATAGGGGAATGACCCCTAACTTACCTCTTAGATACACAAATGCATCCTTAGGTAATGGTTTGGTGAAAATGTCTGCAGTCTGCTCTTTTGTATGAATATATTCTAATCTGATTTCCTTGTCCTGCACCAATTCTCTGACAAAGTGATATTTAATAGCAATATGCTTGGTTTTGGAATGCATCACTGGATTCTTTGAAATGTTTATTGCACTGGAATTGTCACAAAATATAACAACTGGTTCTTTGATTTCAACCTTCATACCTTCTAATAACTATTTAAACCAAACAATATTTGAACAGTTTACTGCAGCAGCAACATATTCAGCTTCAGCTGTGGATTGAGATGTGCAATTTTGCTTTTTACTAGTCCAGGATACCAGTCTTTTTCCAAGAAAAAATGCTCCACCACTTGTACTTTTTCTGTCATCAATGTTCGCTGCCCAATCAGCATCAGTAAATACTTTTAAGTCTAGATTGCCTCCAAATTTATACCACAAACCATATTCTTCAGTTCCTCTTAAGTATCTTAAGATTCTTTTGATTGCCATCATATGATTTTCCTTAGGTTTTGCTGAGAATCTAGCTACTATACCGACTGCTAAGGCAATATCAGGTCTTGTATGTACTACATACTGCAATTTTCCAATCATAGATCGGTATAGGGTCTGATCAACTTCTTTTGAATCATCATTTTTGGTAAGTTTCAATCTAGTACACATGGGTGTACCAACTGGTTTTGAATCTTCCATACCAAACTTCTTAAGTATTTCCTTAATGTATTTAGATTGAGTAATGTATATACCATTCTTGCTTTGCTGAATTTGAAGACCAACAAAGAATTTTATTAAACCAAACATAGACATTTCAAATTCTTTGTTCATTTGCTCTGAAAATTCTTTGCACTGATCCTCATTGATAGTTGTGTCTGCCAATGTTTCAGGTTCAATGTAAATGAATCTTCTGTAGTTCTCAGGTTCCCTTTTGCTTTCTTCTTTAGTCTTTTCTACAAACTCATCAAATTTTACATGTATACTTTCTATGACTTTGTGAGTAGATAAGTTCAAACATTTGTATGCCTTGCTTTTGCTAGAATATCCTAGGAATATTCCTTCATCACTTGTCACATCAAATTTATTTCTTCTGGATTCTTTTAAGATATAACACTTGCTACCAAATATTTTCATGTAACTTACATTGGGTTTATAGCCATACCATAATTCATAAGGAGTTTTGAATGTGTCTTTCTTCAATTGTACTCGGTTCAAGGTATGAACTGCAGTGCTGATAGCTTCCTTCCAGTACTTTATAGCGATGTTCTTTTCTATCATTAGAGTCCTTGCACAATCCATAATAGATCTATTTCTTCTTTCTGCTATTCCATTATGCTCAGGAGTTCTAGGAGCTGATACCTATCTTTTGATTCCTCTTTCAATGCAAAAGTTGTTAAAATCATGGGAGATGAATTCACCACCTCTGTTTGATCTTAAGCATTTCAATCTTTTCCCTGTTTCCTTTTCCACTCTTGCTAAGTACCATTTGAACTTTTCAAATGCTTCTAATTTTTCTCTTAAATACATAACAGTCATCATTCTAGAATAATCATCAATGAAAAGAATAAAGAATTTATCTCCAGTATAGCTTTGTATTCCAATAGGTCCACATAAATCAGTATGCACAATTTCCAAAATTTCTTTAGACTAATAGTTCTTACTCTTGAAACTAGTTTTACCCATTTTTCCAATCTGACAATTCTTACATAGACCAGTATCAGGTTTCTTCAAAGTAGGAATGCCTCTAACCTTCTTGAATTTGCTTATTTTTATCATGTTATCAAAATTCACATGACATAACCTTTTGTGCCATAGCCAACTTTCTTCAATTTGAGCAATAAAGCATGAATATTCACTGAGATCAAGATAAAATAAGTTACCTTTTGTTTGTTTGCCTGATCCAATGAGTTTTTCTTTTTCATCCAGCAGTCTTGCTTGACCATTCATGAATTCAACCTTGAAACCAGTGTTGATTAGCTGTGCTACACTTAGAAGATTATGTTTTAGTCCTTCAACCCAATAAGCATTATCACATATGAGTTCTTTGGTTAATGAGATTCTTCCCTTTCCTTTTATACAACAAGGTTCATTGTTTCCAAATCTTACATTGCCACTATCACAGTCTTCTAGATATTCAAAATTTTTCTTGTCACCAGTCATGTGGTGTGAACATCCACTATCTATTATCCATATATCATCTTTGCTTATATGAGAAATAAGTGCCATCTTATCTTCATCATCATCAGATTCATCTTTTATAGCAATAAAGAAAATTTCTTCTTCACTATCATCAGAATCTTTAGCCATAAAACATGTTTTCTTGCCTTTATCCTTGAATGATTTGAAATTCTTTTTGCCATAGTACTTGTGACTTCTCTTCTCTTCCTTGACTTGCTTGTTTGGGCACCTAGCTGCAATATGTCCAATTTCTTCACATGAAAAATAGATTAAAGGAGTTTTACCTTTATATTTACCTTTCCCTTTAGAGTACTTCTTTGCAAGTAATGCTTCTACTATTTCAAGATCACTATCAGAACTTTCTTCTGATACTTCTTCACTTTCTGACTGAACTTCTTTAATTTTCTTGTTCTTCTTTAGTGAAACCTTGGCCTCAAATGCTGATTCAATATTTTTGGAATTTGGAACATAGTTGTCATTTTGTTCTAATTCAAAGGCTGTCAATCTTCCAACTAAAGCATCTAAAGTTATATTGTGGTTTGTTTCACATCTTCTTTCTTGAATAGCTGATACTCTTATTGCATAGATAGGGAGTAATATTCTGAGTACCTTACTTATAACAGTTTCATCTGAGATTGTTCCTCCAGAAGCTCTAATTGCACTTACACTTCCTTTGATTCTTTCAACATATTTTGCAATGTTTTCATCTTCCTTCATATTCATCTTGTCAAACTGTCCTCTTAGGCTTTCTGCTTTGGCTCTTTTCACATTTGCATCACCACCATATATTTTCTTTAGTGTCATCCACATTTCATATGCATTAGTGCATTCTTTAATATCATCAAATTCTTCATAGCTGAGAGAAGATGCAATGTCTATCATCATGGTGTTATGAGTCTTTTTCTCTATAATGTCTTCAATAGTTAATGCGCCAGTAGGAGCTGTGTATTCTTCATCAATGTATTTGCATCTTGAATCACCAATGGAAGCCAGATGAAGTCGCATGAGACCTTGCCATGCTGAAAAGTCATCTCTGTTGAGCTTTGGAATTTCCCTCTTATAAGACATCCTGATCTTTAGCTTGGGTCCTTGAAAACCTTCCTGCAAGCACCAAATGCTTTGATACCAATCGATGGAATATGGATAAAGTGACTGAGAGGGGGGGGGGGTGAATCAGTCAACCATAAAACACTTCACTATTATTTCTTTCCAGATCCCTTAGGATATCTTAAATAATGTTATCTGTTTTAGCACTCGGTAAATAGATTGCAGTAACTTTGAAGATGCAGAAAGTATTAGCAAAATTATCTTTAGATGTTCATCATCACTTGTATATGATTAAGATAGCAATTAAGAACACAAGAGACACAAGATTTAACATGGAAACCCAATATGGGAAAAACCAGCAATGTATCTAGATACTGATTTTCACTTTTCTGAAGTGATGCCCGGTTAGAAGCCAACCTGGTAAAAGGTTACAAAACACACTGTTAGGTGTGACCTTGTTAGAGGATTTAATCACCCTACTAGGAGTGGTCTGGTAAGAGGTCCTGAAAAAAATTCAATGGAATTGTCACCTTGTTAGAGGATTTACAATATGGTTGTTAAACCAACTTGGTTAAGAGATTTAGAATTCACTGTTACAATGATAAGAAGGTAACAATGAAAATGACCTGTATAATAATGCAACTGCCTTGCTAATTACAAATCTCTGTTCTACATAAGTGTGATCCTTCCTGATCGAATAAATCTCTGCTGCACCTTAAGGATATCTGAACATCCTTCACAAATTCGCACACACCTTTCCTGTCTTTCTTCTGTAAATCTTCTGCTATATATCTATTTTATTTTTCACATTTGACCTTTTATTTATATGATTTTAGATTTGTCAAATTGACATTATTTAGTATAATAGTCAGCTGAATTAAGCAAACTTTATTTGCAAAAATCCTTCAAGGGCCGACAGTGCTCAGTGACCATAACTTTCTACAATCTTTCGGAGACAGAGGGAACTCGGTAAACACCGACAATCCTTTACCTTCGATAACCGACTGAACTCGGTAAATGCTAACTTTTCTTTGACAACCGACTGAACTCGGTAAATGCTAACTTTTCTTTGACAACCGACTGAACTCAGTAAACACTAAATTTCCTTTGATGACTGACTGAACTTGGTAAATGCTGATTTTTCTTTGATGACTGAGTGGACTCGATAGACACTGATTTTCTTTGATAACCGAGTGGACTCGGTAAGCACTAATTTTCTTGTCTGGCAGACCGACTGAGCTCGGTAGAAACTGATAGCTGCAGACTATGACATTGTGTGACATCAAAGACAATACATAATTTGAGTAGCAATTTCCTTCAGACAATTGTTTCCAACAGATTTTGCACGGTCTTATGATGATTTGAAGGCTTATAGAGAAGATCTCTTTCAACATGAGATTCTTTTGAAGGAAGATACAAAACCTTTCAAACAAAAATTGAGACCTATAAATCCAACATTAGCACCAAAGATGCAAGAAGAATTGAAAAAATGAGAGATGTTGGGGTTACAAAACCCATCAGATATTCAACATGGGTGTCTAACTTGGTCCTAGTGAGGAAAAAGAATGGAGATATTAGACTCTGTGTAGACTTTAGAAATTTGAATATTAACTCTTTAAAGGACAACTATGCTTTGTCCAATATGGAATCCATGCTACAGAGAGTTACTAGATCTGAATTGATGCCAATGATGGATGGGTTTTCAGGATATAATCAGGTTATGGTCAAGGAATTTGAGCAATTTAAAACTACATTTACCACTCCACGGGGTACTTATGTATATGTCAGAATGCCTTTCAGCTTGGAAAATGTTGGGGAAACTTTTTAGAGAGCCATTGATGTGGAATTTGTAGATTTCATAAATAAATTATTAGTGATTTACTAGGATGACCTTATAGCTTATTCAGGAAAGGAAGATCAGTGCTATGGTCATCTTGAAAAGATTTTTGTAATAGCTTTGGAATATGGTGTTTGGCTTAACCCAAAGAAGTGTTATTTTGGAGTCATAAAAGGTAAGCTCTTAGGGCATATTGTGTCTAAGAATGGAGTTAGGATTGATCTTGAAAGGGTTTCTTCTATTGGTAACATGCCCTAGCCTAAGAATGTCAAAGGAATTTAGTCTTTCTTTGGATAGGTAAATTTTTTAAGAAGATTCATTACAAATTTTTCTGAGACCGATATTCCTATCTCTAAAATGTTAAAGAAGGGAGCTAAAGTAGAATAGAGTGAAGAAGAAACTAAGGCTTTCTCAAAAATTAAGTAAGCTATCAAATATGCCCCTGTATTGAGGACACTTGACTATGGTAAGCCCATGCAATTTTTTTCTTTTACCTCATATCATACTATTTCTGCACTCTTGTTACAAAAGATCGAAGAGGGTTTTGAGCATCCTATCTCTTTCTTTAGAAAGTGCTTACAAGAAGCATAATTGAAATATGATATTAATGAAAAGAAGGCATATGCTTATGTCAAGGTTGTTAAGGCTTTTAGATGTTACTTGGTTGGAGCGACCATAGTTTCTTATGTGCCCAGTGCTACTGTGAAGGATATCTTATTTTAGCTGGAAGTTTCAGGAAGAAGATGTAGGTGGATAAATAGAATTCAAGAATTCAATATAGACATTCAGATCATAAAGTTGGTTAGAGGCCTAGGATTAGAAAAACTAATGGCTCGGAGAAACTTAGATACAAATAATATAAACACGCTTGAGGAAGAGAAAAGGCCTTACATGTGTGATCTAGATTGTTGTGAATGGTATAAGTATATTATTGGATACTTGCAAAAAATGATATTTCCTCCTGAGATGGATGATAGTAAGAAGAGAACAATCAAGCTACATGTTGTTAAGTATGCTATTTTGAAGGGTGATTTATGGTGGAGGAGAAATGAGGGAGTTTTTCTCAAATGTGTAGACCATGTTAAATCCAAGGATCTATTAGAAGATTTGCACAATGGTATATGTGGTGGCCATTACATGGCTAAGACCGCTGCACATAACAAATTGAGGTCTAGTTTTTGGTGGCCTAGTATTTTTAAAGATGCTCACAAATTTGTCAAGAAGTGTGATGCCCATCAGAGATTTGCAGGAAATTTGAAGTTTGATGGAAATTTGCCTTTAAATCCTGTGACAGTTGAAGTACCTTTTTAAAAGTGGGGTATGGATTCCATTGGATAAATTCCTAACAAATCTAGTAGAGGCCATTCATGGATTATAGTGGAAATTGATTATTTTACCAAATGGGTTGAATCTATTTCCACTAAGAGAGCCACCAGTAAGGTCATAATTGATTTTGTATTGCAAAAAAATCCTCACAAGGTTTGGTTGTCCAGAAACTATAGTGGTAGATAATGCAATGTGTTTTAGGTTTGAATAATTTAATGATTTCTACCAACTATATGGGATCCAAATTTCTTATTCATCCCCATACCACCCAAAGGGGAATGTTCAAGATGAATCCAGTAATAAAAGCTTGATAAAAATTCTCAAAAGAGTGTTCAACAAGAATAAAAGGGCTTGGGATTCAAAATTACAGCAAGCACTGTGGGCTGATAGAGTAACAGTGAAAAACACTATTGGTTGTGCACCCTTTGATTTAGTATATGGTATATATGCTAGATTGCCATAAAATAATTTAATGTAGATGTACAAGTTTGTCCAGATTTATGATGATGAATTGGATGATGAAATGAGAATCAAAGTGGATGACATGATATAGTTGGATGATTCAAGTAGAGAGGCACATGATAGAAATATCAGGTTGTAACTCCTAGGTAAGAACTTATATGACAAAAGAACCACTCTAAGGAGTTTTGAGATTGATGATTTTCTCTTAATGTGGAATGTCAAACTAGAGGATAAAGGAAAACATGGTAAATTTGATCCTATTTGGCTAGGACCATATATCACTAATAGTAAATGGGGTTTTGATTATTACATTCTTAAGGATTTGACTAGAAATATTTTGGAATTTCTAGTTCATGGACAATTCCTAAAATTTTACTTCTCCTAAATTTCTTATTATCCATGAGATGTAGGTTTTGGATGTGTATATTTGTTCATAGTGTTCATTTTGTTGGGTGTTTGTTTCAGTTGTGTGTTGCAGAGTAGTTTTCTTTCTGTACGTGGTCTTCGTGCCCTGAGATCTTGGAATCTTGTTATGCCTACAAGAGACATACATCCCTAATTAGGCTCACCATTAGGACTGCAAATATTTTCCTAGTTCAAATCTTTCCTATATTAAGTTTTTTCTAAAATCTTGTTCACATGAAGCCCTAGGTTTTATTTTATCCAAGCTCTAAGTGTTTTCCTTGTTTTAAAACCTAAGTATCCCTTGGTTTTCATATTTCTTCATTACATTTTGGGCGTCACTTAAGTCATTTTAAAATATGCATCTTAATTTTTTGTTGAAAGGGGCCAAGTCTTATTAAGTTATGTTTCCTAGCAGGACCCGTGTATTAATTTTTTCCTACATCTAAAGTCTTTGTGGTGTTTTAAAAGAAATTCAGATATGTTTAGATCCAATGGAGCATGAAATCCCATGATCAGAAGATGTGAAGATTTTACCCTTCAAGAAATCACACATGAGTGAAAAATGTCTACCCTAAGATCATGGGACCAGTTTTGGAAGGAGATAAATGAAGGTCAGATCAAGTTTGATCATACGGTTGGCGTAATCCCATGATCAAGAGTTTCTCATTGATTATTGATCAAGGCATCATGCCTTGGTGATGTGTGTCTAGGATGACATCACATAGAATAGGTTGAAAGGTGATAAAGTATGGAGAGATCAGTTTTGATCAAATGGTAGGCATATTCCCATGATCAAAAGCTGCAAGAAGGATGTTGATCAAGGCATCACACCTCACTAATGTGTGTCCAGTTTGATAAAGAGGAAATAAGGTGGGGCCTGAGTGCCATGTGGAGATGAGATACCACTTTCTGATTGGTTGATTTTGCAGCCATGAGGAGTAATCTAGTGGTCATAGGTCCTTTGACTTTTTGTAGACTGCATGATCTGCTGAGATGGATTAGATCAATGACTCTATTTTGAATTTCATTTTATGATGTGAAGTGCTTTGATTTTTACTTGTTGAGGTTTTAGTTTTGAAATATGATGAAGTATCTTCAATAGGGTTGGTAAATTGAAGGGTAGGAGGAGATGGAAAGAACAAAATTGCAGATAGAGAATTGATATTGGTCAATTAGATCTATTTTTTTTGTTTGATCACTGCTAAAACCTTATACAGAAGGGACATTTGTCTAGAAAAAGGAGATTATGGTATGGGACAATTGTAAGATAAATTCAAGCCCCTGCCACATAGAGGTAGGTGAGATAGTTTTAGTATTGATTGAGAAGCTGGGGGTGAGAGGTGATTTGATGAAGAAAATCTTAACCTTGCAATTCATCTCCTATGGTTAAGCCTAAAATGTAAATCAGATTTGATTCTGATATCTCCAGGATTTTCGGTCATCCCTTTCGTAATAAGTCCATATTGTCACAAGTAGTTTTGGTGGTTGAAAACTTAATTTGCCTAAATGATCCAAATCTTGTTCCAATGCTTTCTCTATAAAAGGATTCCCAAGATCATTTAGAAGGGCTAAAAAAATGAGATAGAAAATTTTGTAAGTTTTTCAGTCAGGTATATAGTAGGTTGTATTAGACTATGTCAATATACAAATAGAAATTTTCAGGTCTTTGGCTATTATTTTAGCGGTTCATATTTTGAAGCAAGGTGTATACAAGAACATTATTCAACATATATAATCAAATATTTCAAATTCAATTCTCTCCTATGTGTTCATTTCTTGAGTTATGAATTTTTTGATTCATTGCATATAGTTTATTTGTGTGTATGTTGCTATTCCTTAGTTTTGATCTGGGATAAATTTAAACTTGTCTGGATAGAACATAAATTCATCTAGTTTACACAAGGATTTTCATAAGAAGTATGGGTTTGGGTTGAATGGATAAATACTCTCATCACGTGGTAGTATTTTAGGTCATGATTCATTGACATCAGTTGATTTTTGTATTCTTCTTTTGCATTAGAAATATTGCCGAATGGATAAGGCACTGGTCAGGAACAAGTATTTCTTACATTGATACATGTTTGGTTAGGCTTGGTTATATTGTGCAAATTTAAAATACCCATTCAGGAATCTTTGAGTATTGTGGTTATAAGGTTGTATGTTCTTTATGGTAATTGAGAATCATTGAATGATTGGTCATCACTTAGTATTTTCTTATCATTTTATGATATTAAAGTCTAGAGAGAATTGTAGAATGTTGTATGTTGAGCTGCATTAGGTGTACCCACCTTGGTCTTGCAAAACCAAAAGTGTAGAGGGCATTCTTGTCCCTATAGTTGGTCCAATTGGCTTAGATTTCCCTATATTTGCAATTAGCCACTCCTAAAAATTTATCTATAAGTATATTGGTTTCTTTCAAAGCATAAAATCCATTTTGTGATCCAACAACTCCAACAAAAAATGGATTAAGTTTGTAACCCTCTAACCACATCAACATACTAGGACAAAAATCTGCCTCTTGAGAATAGTCATTAATAACTTTTACAAAATAAATAATAAAATTAATCACTTCAGTGAGATTTAGTAGCATATAACTATAGACATTTCCTCTAATTTTTATCAATATGTAACTATGGAAACACAAGTTATGACACTTTCCCCAAAAATAATAACCTCGGGTAGGGTTCCAAGCAACCTGCACTAAATTGGTTATAAATTTTGAAATACTTAATGAAATTGAACCAATGCACTTGTAGACTAAACTAGAATCATTTATTCAATTTTTCCAATTGGTTGCAAGGATTTTACTATTCTGTACATGGCCATACCACACAATTCATTACACTATTATAGGAACAAACCAGACACTTAGAAAAGCAAGTACCAAAAATGTCATATCTCACACAAAACTCAATAAAATTTAATGAGACAAAGAATTGAAAATTATTAAAAAATATCTTTCCATCCATATATTATAGTGCTTGGGATGAGGCAATTAAAATGTCGTACATCGATATGTTTTAGAATGCACATAGTGTAAACCTTCAAAAAACAATGTAAGGATGCTACAAAACAAGCTCTCTCTCTCTCCTCTCTCTCTCTCTCTCTCTCTCTCTCTCTCTCTCTCTCTCTCTCTCCTCTCTCTCTCTCTCTCTCTCTCTCTCATACACATTATTCTATCCCAATATCCATCTCTATCTCTACTTCTCACTATTTATCTCTATATCTCTCTCCTCCTCTCTCTTTGTCTCTCTATATCTCCTTATCTCTCTATATCAATGCATCTCCCTCTTCCTCTGTATCTTTGTATCTCTTCCTCTTTATCTATCTCTTTATCTCCCCATCCCTCTCAACTTTTTATTTATATTTCTCCCTATTCCCTTCTTTATCTATCTTCATCTCTAATTCTATGTCTTCTCCATTGGTGTCTTACATCTATCTCCATCTCCTTATCTCTCCATCTCTCTCTAGCCCTATATTTATTTCTCCCTTAACCTCTACATATCAAAAAGGTGTGATTGGTAGTGCTAATTTATATTTAAACAAATATATTAATTACAATATATTATATATCTACTAATTACACAACAAAAGCTATTATTACGATACTACAAAGACAAGTATTAGTCACTATTTGGCACTTGTTAGCAATGAATATATAACTTTAAAAATATTGTTAACTAATTTAATGTATTTTATTAAATAATATATTTATAATAATTACATAATATTATATTATATAAATATAATATAATATATTTTTAGTATGTCTTACATATTCTCTTTAAATATACAACATTGAGTGTCAAAAATTGCAAAATAAAATGTTGTAAAAATTGAAATGATAGGGTAAAAAGAAAGAAAAAATAATAATCATGTAGATAAGATTTTGGATAGAATCACAACCATGAAAAATTGTATTTTTTTTATTGTGAACATAACAACCTAAAAAAATAACTCTTTCAAGCCTAAAAAGTTGGCCCTATGAATGCCCCTAACAAGCAACAGTTAATCAAATGCTGCATCAAAATTCACAACCCAGAGATTATGGTAATTCAAGAAACAAAGTTAGATAACATAGAGTTAGGGAATTTTAAAAATAAATGAGGACCAAGGTAAATTGAAGCCTTGCAAACAATAGGAGCATCGGGTGGCTTGGAAATTATTTGGGATCCTCAAAGTATACCAATCAACATAACAGAGAGGAGACAATTCTTGATGAGTGGAATGGTCAAGAACTTTAGACTCAATCTATCGTTTAATCTAGTAAATGTGTATGGTCCAATTCAAAATAAAGAGAAACTTTTAGTTTGAAAAGAGATAGAATCATATCTCAATCAGATAAATGACACACTTTGTTTTATATGTGGGGATTTTAATGTGATAACAAAGAATTCTGAGAAAAGAGGGGGTGCGAATACCCTCCTAGTAGCTACTAGAGACTTCACACAATGGAGAGATAAGAACTCCCTCCTTGAAATTCTGACAGAAGACAACTCCTTCACCTAGAACAATAGAAGACTAGGTTTTTGCAAAATAGCCAAGAAATTAGATAGATTCTTCCTTAAAGGAAGCCTGACCAATGTTGATGTTTTACTTTCAACCAACATCCTTTCGTTATCTAGATCAGACCACTACCTGATACTTCTTAACATCATAACACAAACTAAGCCAAAAAAATGTGCATTTAAATTTGAACAAGCATGGTTAAGGGATCCAAAAATCCAGAAGGTTATTTAGTCTTGGTGGTCGGAACCTAAGATAATAGGCTCCAAAATTTACAAATCAGTAAACAAACTAAAGTGGATTAAAAGGAAGTTGTTGGAATGGAACTCGTCTAAGTTTGGTAACATATTCAAAAGGAAACTAAAACTAGAAACCGAATTGGGAGAATTTAACTCCCAGGTCATCAAGGAGGGGATGAATGATGACCTATACCATAAGGAGAAGAATTTAGTTAAGGATTACGAAGAGATATTGGCTAGAGAATAAGTTTTTTGGAAACAAAAACCAAGAGAAACTTGGCTGGAAGTAGGTGATAGAAACACTAAATTCTTTCATAATAGCACCAAACAAAGAAGAAACACTAATAGGATTTCTTGTATTATTAATGACAAGGGTAAAACCATAGACGATTCGAAAGGCATACCTGCAGAATCAATAAACTATTTTGATAACATTCTAAATAATAAGGACTCTACAAATTTGGGATGTCAAGCATAACTTCTTAGAAATATTCCTAAAGTCATAACTAAACAACATAACCAACCTTAACTGGAAAATTTACCATGGATGAGATTTATTATGCCTTAATGCAAATGAATCCAGACAAATCTTCGGGACTAGATATATGGCTTCTCAGCTATTTTCTTTCAGAAGTGCTAGCACTTTATTGGAAAGGAAGTTACATAAGCCTTAGAAGGGGTCAAAACTATAGGAAAAATTCTTAAGGAAGTAAATAACACCTTTATTGCTCTCATTCCTGAAAAAGAGAAACCCACCAGCCTTAATGATTTCAGACCAATTGCTCTATGTAATACTTTATATAAACTGCTTACCAAAATATTGGCCTTTAGACTTCAAAAACTCCTCCCATTGATCATTAGCGAAGAAAAAATGGGATTTTTTCCTGGAAGATCCATCTTTGATGGGGTAATCATAGCTCAAGAAGCTATCCACTCAATCCTTAAAAATAAGAACCCAAGCATGCTTATTAAATTAGACATTAAAAAGGCATACGACAAAGTTGATTGGAGTTTTCTATGCAAAATTATGGAAGCCTTTGGCTTTTCTAAAAGTTGGATCAACTTAATTTTTGAATGTATTTCCACTCCTAGGATTTCGGTTTCAGTAAATGGAACCTCGGAAGGTTTTTTTTGGTATATCTAGAGGTCTCAGGCAGGGAAACCCTATCTCCCCATTTCTTTTCATAATCATGGAAGAAGCTCTAGGTAGGGAAATATCAAAAGAAAAGGAAAATGGGGCTATTGAGGGCATTTTAATTACTAGTAACTTGGACCCCACTACTCATCAGCATTTTGTTGATGATACCCTTTTATATTAAGCCAGTAATAGGAAAGAGGGAAGAGCTTTTAGGAAGATTCTAGAGACATATTCAAAGGCTTCAAGACAAGAAATCAATCTAGACAAATTAGACATCTTCTTCTTCAATATTGATATTGAAACTGAAAAAAACATCTGTAGGATCCTCAATTTTAATCAAGGTAAGCTTCCTTGTAAATACCTGGGTCTTCCCTTAATGAAGGACAATAGAACTAAAAATATATGGGACCCCATTATTCACAAGATTAAAAATAGAATAAGCTCATGGAAGGGAAGATGGTTGTCCTCTACTAGAAGAACAACCATGGTGAAGTCAGTCCTGGTAGCTATGCCAACTTACCATTTATCTTGTATGCACCTTCCCTCAAATAAAAGATCATAAATCACCAAGCATTTAAGGATATGTTTTTGGCAAGGGAGAAATGAAAATAAGAAAATCTCATTAATATCATGGGATAATATATGTAAACCAAAAGAGGAGGGACGGGTGGGTCTCAAAAACTTAGGGGACCAAGGATGTGCCCTAGGAGCCAAACTTCTATGGAGACTCTTTAGAAACCCGGAGGCTAAATGGGAAAAAATACTTATTCACAAATATTTTAAAGACAATTCCCCCATTAACATCTTTAGAGAATCAAATCTTCCAAAAGGATCAAGAATATGGGACTTTATGATGAAATGCAAATATATAATTATGGAAAAATTAACTTGGTGCCAAGCTTGGGAGAAGAAGTAATGTTTTGAGATGACTCATGGGGTGGTTATGAGTAATATCCAAGAGTTTAAACAACCCTTCCCTCATTAATCTATTGAAGGAAAAGAATGGTCTCTTTCTCAAAGACTATATTACTTTCAATGGGGAAAAGTGGATCTGGAAATCCTTAAAAAAATTTGGGATTTCATGCTCGGAGGAGACAACAATCATGGATATTCTCAAGAACATAAAGATTTTGCTAGACAACTCAAAAGATACATTAGTATGGGATGGATCTAAGTCAGGAGAATACAACACAAAGGATGGCTATAATCTCATTATCCAAAACTATAACAGACCCAAGATTACTTTACCAATCCACCTATGTTGGGGCAAAGATTGTTTACCGAAAGTAGGTTTTTTCACATGGCTAGAATTGAATTGCAGAATTTAAACCATAGATAGATTTAAGAAACTAGGCTTCTCTGGCCCTAGTAGATGACCACTTTGTGAAAAGAGTAAAGAATATGTAGACCATCTTTTCTTAAACTGCCCCTATACTAATCTTTGTTGGTATTGGTTGTAGGGGAACTTGGGATGGTCCTCAGCCTTTCCCCAGTCCCTTAGAGCCATGCTGCAAGCATGGCCAATCATTTAAAAAAGTAGCATATTTGCCAACCTATGGATTATTTATCACTCTATTTTAGTATGGGAAATTTGGAAGGAACATAATAGGAGAATTTTCAAAGAAGAAAAACTAGATTGGAAACAACTATGCAATAAAATTGAAGCTGCAATCATTGAAAATCTGAATTGTAAAATAGCCAAAATCCAAAAAATAGATCTCAACATGAGTCATTGGGATGGAAAAATGTAGGGGAATTGGGTGGGTCTGGCCCTTCCACCCTTTATTGGTTAGAATGCTCAAAAAAAGGGGTCAAAGAGAGATGAATGCAAATGGAGACCTCCAAGGGATAGATGGTACAAGCTAAACTTTGATGGTACATCCAGAGGAAACCTAGGGATAGTGGGCATAGGGTGTTGCATTCATAATTAGGATGGAAAGGAAATAGTAGTATTAGCAGCTCCTATTGGTATGGAAATAAATAATTGGGTGAAACTCTATGCTTGAGTTAAGGGCCTTCAAAGAGTGTCTCCTTGGGATTAAAGCATCTCAAAATAGAAGGGGATTCAACAATTATCATTAATGCACTTAGGAAAGGAGCCACTCCAAACTGGAGATTAAATTCTCTTCTCTCACAAGCATTGACTCTATGTGAATACTTTCAATAAATCTCAATTAATTACATTTATAGAGAAGGTAACAAGAGAGAAGACGAATTACCTAATTTAGGGGTAGATGGGATCATTCTATCATAAGAAAGTTTTCTCTTCTCTAGTGCCATCTTCAGGTCCAAATTCCTTTCATATTGGTTTAGGAACCCTAGCTTAACACTGGTAAGTACAATGGTAGTATCTTGACATTGGGCATAGCTTGTATTATTAATCCTTTTTGAACCATTTTCTAGGTAGCAGGGAATAATGCTCTCTTATACTAAGATCTTAACTTATATTAGACAAAATTCTTCTAAGAAGATGGAATCAGATCTTATTAATTTCAAACTCTAGCGGAGTAGAAAACTTAAAAGTAACTTCATGATACAATATAATATGGTAATGTGAGGGTAAATAGTCTCTTCTGCATATAGAACATTTGTTGCATTGGTAAAGCTCCACTTGGGTTAATGATCTTTTCTAAATATAACAGTGTCCACTTCAACATTATTAAAATCAAGATAACCATTATAAGATGGACATCATTCTACAAGAAATGTTAGTTTAAAAGTAAGGATTTATTATGGACCTCTTCTAGAATGAGGGATTGATGTCATGACATGGATTGAGTAGCGTGGCTACATCAAGGATAAATTAAGTTTTAAAATAAGGGAGAAGAGAGACATGGATTTTTTGAGCTATTTTAGTTGAAGATATTAATTATGAGGTCTTCTTGAACAAGGCATAGTGTCAGTTTCTAAGAAAGGTCATAAGCATAGTAACTAGGCTTAGTACTTGTGCTAACATAGAATAGGGTGATGGCTTTTAGGGGTACTATTTATCCAAAGAGGAGGATCCAACATCTCATCCCCATTCCTAAATCAATTAAATAGAGCTATGGAATGAGGGAAATGTTGAGAGTCTTGAATCTTTGATTTTAAGATTCAAGAAACTCAAAAGAAAATGTTGGAAATAGAGTAAGGAAGAAATTTTTTAAGATAGGAGGGCTTTGACATTTTTGAATCCTAGGATAGACCTACACATTATCTCCCTGGTGATCAAGATGTGCTTCAGACACTCCAAAAGTAGGGAAGATGAATAAAAAAATCATTGCTATAAGTTGGAGTTGCAAGGAGCTTCAAAGAAAATGAAAAGAATTATAGGTGAAAATAGGAGCCCCTACAACAAAATATTTAAGGATTAAAATGAAGGGGTCAAGGTTAGTCATATAAAGTAATGCTCCTTTGTAGATTTTGTAGTTAGCAGACTTACTTTAGTCCTAACCATATAGTATAAGGTCTCTCATATTATCTGTGGAATAAGTTAGGAGTAGGGATTTCTCTATGCTCTACGAGCAGTCTCTGGTCTCTATATGGGTGTGACTCTTATAATATATTCAACAAGCTTCAGTTGATATTTTAGCCTCAGAACCATATATACATATTTATAGAGTCATATAAACTCATTTTAGACATATATGGTCCTACAATTATAGTGGGAGTTATATATAAGCACAGTTTTTCATTCAAAAATATTCATACTTACAATTATTTAATCGGCTAGGGGAAATTTTATTTTTTCTTTCCTAGATATTAGTCTATGTGCAGTCTTTAGCTCTAACTTCCATCCAACACTTTTCTTTTCTTTTCATCTAGAAAGAATTTATTGCTAGGATAATTGTAGGATCATTTGATCCCCTCAGGTCTTTCCTTGTTTTTTACATATACACTTATTTTAGTAGATAGATTACATTCTAATATATTCATAATTTTAAATATTTAAGTCATTAGTATTCATTTATTAATTACTAAATTTGAAGCATGCTCTTCTTATCAAATTATGGTCTTCTTATTTTTAATTAAATTTATTCTTAAAAAATAGAGCAGGATAGACATATTTTATTTTATTATATTCAGATAATTATTTAGGTTCTACTCTTCCTAACTTAAAAATTGATAGAAATTTCTCTTTGAGGTTCAATCCTAGGTTGAAAGTTAGCAATCCACATTCATTATTTTACATTCTTATAATACTCTAAGATAATATAGTAACACAAATATCATTGCTCCTTTATTTTTAAAGGCCCAGCTGGAATAATAGGTAAAGAAAAATCAGCTAGTCTAGCTTCCATGGGAATCACTATCATTTGGGATTCACTTTCCTTAAACACTCTTTAGAAACCTTTATAAGGAAAGCCTAGCAAACTATGTACTTATCTTACATGTGATTAAATCAGCTCCTTGGAAATGGAAACCCCTATCAAGTTGAGGAGCTTACATAGACAAGTAGCCTTTGATGGAGTTATCTCCTCCAGCAGGATTAGAAAGATCATTATGATCAAATTTAGTATTGTAGTAAGAGTTCTATCTGTGGTACTAGGAAGTGAATTCAAGGAAAATACCAATAGGTATCGAGTCAAAATAGATATTCTAGTGATGTTATTAGCTTTGGCCCTTCAAGTGGATCCAGATATTAAGACTATTAGTAGTCTATGCAGGAGAATTTATAAAAGGAAATATCTAGTTGATTTGAATAAAATTCTTAAGAGTATACAAATAGATTTATCTATTCTAAGACCTAAAGAATATGAAAAGAGCGTAGTCAACAATAAATATGTCTCCACCTTTCCAATTCTAGAGTTGGAGGACTGGGACAAAAATATAGAGGAAACACCTTCAATAAGAAGGAACCTGGATTTCTTGTTATTCTTTACCCCATTTACGCTCTCCTACTGAGGAAAATTGGATGAACAACTTCATTTCAGAAGATGATATTGGGCTAAAATTAGCCCAAGAAGATAAAAGTTCCTCATGTTCTTCAGGAAGGGCCTAAGGAAGTCAAGCCCTAAGGAAATTTTGTACTCATCATTTTAAAGCTAAGACAAGCTCTAAGTTAGAAATAATATTTCATTCCTTGCTTTGCTCAATTTTAGTTTAAAAATGAAGCCTATCATAGATCTCTCTTTAAACGTAATTAGAATTTTTTTATTTAGAATTGTTGTATTATGGATATTGGCCTAATTGTAAACTAAAACGTAACATTGAGTTAGACATGCATTTTAGTTTACGATTTAGATATTGCCCTTTATTTTTTGAATCAAGAAAAGAGGTTACACACTACTTAGCATTATTACAATATACGTGTTAGGACAAGCAAAAACATTTTAATAATTACAATAGGCAAGTGGAAATAAATGGACACCACCATAATAGCTAACAAGACCATCACATTGAGATCCCCTAGGATCATAAGGGTTAGGAAAATGCATCTTATTCAAAATAAACCTCATTAGTACTAAAGTACCCCTCCCTTTAGCTTTTTTGAGTTTAGATCAACAACATAAACTAGGGAAAAACCTTTTTAAACATACCATTTTCTAGAATAAGCCTCTACCTTAGAACTATAATATTTCTCCCTTTAGGTTTATCTTCATTTATAGCTTAAGAATAGTTTATCTATACATATGCTAGGGGTACCAGATGGAGTCTTTGTCTGAGCTCAATCCCATACAAAGATACAATTATACTTATGATAAATGATCACCACCGAGCATCCAATTGGATCCACCACTTTAGGCAAGGGTTACCCCTGTAATTATTATGCATAATCATGCTCTCATCATCCTTTACCTTGCTCAAAAAATCAAGCACTCATATCCAACTTAGATCAACATGTGCAACAACTATCTCAAGGCTCCAAGTACTCAATAATGATTATATTAAATAGATCATAATTTCACATGAGTCCCAGTATCACATCATAATTAATTTAAACACATAGAGAGTATTGATCAGTTCTTTATTGTTAAAAAGAGATACCATAGTAGTTGTTATTTAGCTTTGAGTTGCTAATGGGAGCAATGAGTATTATTATTTAGCATAACAATAAGCTTTGACAAGGATAGCCACTTATTTGGTATTTGGGCTAAAATGGAAACCAGAGTACTAACCTTCCACATAGAGGAGAATAGACAAATGGCTTTTTGAGGGATCATTAAGCCTGAAAGATGGAATATAATCCTCAAGCCTCTCTCAGATACAGTTCACAAAGCTCTGGTAAAAGGACTTGGGGAGGAGCATTTTGACAATGATTTCACAGTATGGGTGAATGGGCATGTTATAGGACTCTTCATATCCTTATCAACCTTTAATGGAACTGAAAAAGGGAGAGTCATTAGAGCAGCCAAAGAAATTTTCAAGGACAAATTCCTACAAGGTTTGGAGAAGGTGGTTCATGGCATTGACAAAGACCTTACAATTCTTTTTCCAGAAATATACATGAAGGAGGAAGTGGCAGCTTTACCTTCAATCCCTAGCTTCCAAAGGCTACCAATTCTATTCTTCAAGGATGAAGCCAAGTTTGACAAGGTTTGGCCTTCAATGAGGAGAAACTTGGATTTCCTCATTTCCACAATGCTCAAGGAGGAAAGAGATCATGATGAGGTTCTTGACTACTAGAGGGAAGAAGGCTTTGAAGTCCTAGATGAAATGGATGAGGACACTTCTAACAACATAAAGATTATAGCACCCTTGGTTAAAAATACCTAAAGGAATTTTAAGACAAAACTAGAAGAAATCATCATTTTGAAAAAGAAGGACGCCTCCTGGACTTGTAACATTATACATAAAGAATAGAAGGAGAGTAAGACTTAAGAGTATATACATTAGCATATCTTTTTTCAACTTCAAAAAATTAGTTTCCTTTAAGCATGTAATTATGTAATATTGACATAATACTAGATAACGAGAAGTAAGACAAAACCAATGTTGGATAAACAATGTTTTTTTAATTTTAAGCCAGTAATTTGATACTATTATATGTCTTATTTATTTCTACATATCAGCATACAAAGTCTCTAATTTTCCCTATAGGTCTACCCCTTAATTTCTGCATCTTTGAACCCTTCATAATCAAATCCCTTCAAGTCGAATCAGGTTACTTAGCCCTCTATAGACATAGTTTTAACCCCTCATGGAGAAGCATCCAAACAATCCATCTCAGTGTTTCTACCCTATTAGAATTTTGTGGCTTCAAAAGAATGCTATAGGTAAAAACTCTCTATCTGATAATTTTTAAGAAGCTTTTCTTCAAATAGCACGTTGATTCCATCTCATACTAAAATATGCTTTGAGGATCTAAAAATATATATCAGTTT